>CAUHTR010000376.1:0-141608 GCA_959609185.1 Schmidtea polychroa | reverse complement strand
TTAGGGAATTTAAACTATAGGATAGTGTCAACTTCATGGAAAGTACGCAATATGTTTATTAATAAGTCAAAGACTCCGGTTGAATTGTGTTCCGATCTCGTTTATCAGTTTACATGTAATGGGTGTAATGCCACATACATTGGAGAGACTTCCCGTCATCTCTGTATTCGAGCTCGAGAACATTGTAGACCGAAGTCTTTGACCCATATTGGTGAGCACAATAAGGGCTGTAAGATTAAAATAGGTATGTCTGATTTTAAAATTTTATTAAAAAACTTCGATAATTATTGGGAACGAGTGATTTGTGAGGCGTTGTTGATAAAATCATTGAATCCGAAAATTAATGTGCAGAATGCTGTAAATACTTGTGTGTTGAGTGTTTTTAAATAAGCTTTTGTGTATTGTATGTATTAATTGTTGTGTTAAATTAAATAATTAATAAAAAACTTTTTAAAATTTTTTAAAATTTTTAAATTATTAAATTAAATTTTAAATGTTAAAGTTTTAAAAAATAATATTTTTTATAAAATAAAAAATTTTAAATTTGTTTAAAATCCTTTATTTAATGAGTATTATATCCCACCTGATGATGACAGGAAAACTGTCGAAATTAATCGTGAAAAAAATGTTTGATTGGCGTTATCTTATAATTAAAGTTAAATATTTTTTGGTATTAAGAAATTGATTAAAAAGATTAATCGAAGTCATAGAAGGGGAGAAAATACATGAAAACATTTCATGAAATTATTACTTATGAAAGCTTTAGAAAGCTGTATTTAAAAATCTTCAATAAATCCTACTTTTTTGAGAAATAAATCATAAATTTCATGAAATCCATTATAAGATATGATAATATCATTTCATTAAAAATATTAACAAAAAAATATTTACAAAAAATGGTAAAATATGTAATTTAATGAAAAATATAACTTCTAGCTTTCCAACTACCGCGCAATATGTATCCGTGTTTCACAAAATATATGACAGCTGGTGTGGCAGACACGTTATAAATAAAGTACCGTATTGCAACTGTGAAGAGTTAAAATTAAAATTATTTCATGATTAAATTTTGTAAAATTAGAAGTGAAACTTAAATTATTTGAAATATATTAGAATTAAAATGGTTTAAAATTAAAATGAATATTTTAATTTTAATTTTGAAATAAAATAATTTTTAATAAAATTGCAATTCAAGTATGAATATGGTATGTTGACGGTATGTATATATATATATTTGGTTGAAATTAAAATTTATAAAAAGAAAATGTCCCAAGAATATTTGTTTATATAAGCAGATTTAATGAAATATAATTTTGGATTTATTTAGTCTTAGTAATTTATTTGATGACAGAATAATTGAATGTTATAGCTTCTAACAGCAATAAACAATAAATTGGTGCTTTTGGGTTGACAGTCCCGGTATCGAATCCCAGGAAAGACTGGAACATGGATATTCCCGTTCAACCCAATTGTGAAACAGGTATTTTCACCTTTTCCGTATACTTAATTTCATTGATGGAAATAATAAAAAATTAAAGTTTTTAAAATGAATATTGAGAGTATCCATTTTTAAATTGCTTATTTCAAAATTCTTAAAAATATTAATCGCATATGTTCTAAAACTTGCTCACAGAGATGGTAGGCAGTCTACCAATATCTGTGACATTACCCGCATTACAAGTTAAACGATATATGACAGTGATGGTGAACATTTTTGACAAGTGTGTCACAATTGAATTTATTTTTTGACAATATCAATTTACGGGTCAAATATTATTTTAGTTATTAAAAATTTAACAAACATTCATGTAAATATAATATGGTTTTATTTATTATACATTAATTAGATATATATTCAAACACATTTTTATGATTATTATTTTATAATTAAAAAAACAAAACAACTTGTTGATCACTTGAATTCGTTGTGTGGGATAGTGTCGGACTCGTGGGTTCGTCGTCGATCATATATGAGATCGAATGTTAACCAAACGCGTCGCAGATTTATTAGTGAACATGCCACTAACTTCACAGGAATTAGAAATAATTTTAAAATTACTGTAAAGCACTACTGATCAAAATTAACCATCGTCGGTTTCTTGAAAAAAGTTACATTCAAAATGTAAATTTCAGATCCATGCATATAAAAATTCCTTTCGGTCATATTGACCTGTTGTATTTATATTGCTGATTGTACAAAATATATTAAACGACATTTTGAAAATAGTTTTTTTAACCTTCTTCGGTTCCTAGAAAAAAAATTGCATTTTACATCTTCAGGGCTAAATGACCCGGAGAGCCGAAGAATATTAAAAAGAAAAAAGTTAATAATCGTCAAACTTTGATCAACCTCAATTAACCTTTTAGTTGCGGAAATTGTTTTTGTTTAATGTTTAGAATTAAAGAATGAAATTAGTAATTGGAAATCGTGAACAGGAAATTAAATAAAAATTGTATATTTGGTTGTTAAAGGTGGTTGTTAATTTACTCGTTTGCAATTTAATATATTCTTAGAATTTAATAATATTGGAGGAATTTGTCACTTATTTTTCTCAAAGTTTCGAATATTGTTGTTTTATAATTTTTGGCCAGTTCGTCTGCTAGGGGTATGGAAGTGAGCCAGTTGTCCGTAGTGATATTTTTCCCTGTATTATTTTAATAATGGTACTTTAAATGGTACTTTAAAGTCACTATGTATTATTGAATGTAGATTTTCATTTCAACCTTAAAATACTTTTCTATCCCTGTAATATCATTTATCGTAATCTGCGTCTTCATCTGTTAATCATTGTCTTTATTATATGCATTTTCGATTGCTTATGTATTTATAAAATTTCATCAAATTATCGAAATACTATTCTTTGTCACTATAAACGTTATTTTTAAAAGACTTAATGAATTATATTTATTTAAAAATTTATTTATTCACATTTTCGTAAAAATAAATTTTAAATAATATATATAAATATATAACTCACAAATAATGCCAGATTTTGTATTGTTTCTTTATCTAGCCAGATTTTCGAATCCAATGAATGAATATAAAATAAAACAAATAGAGCAAACGGATTAATAAAATCAAAAAATCTTTGTTGAATGATTGTAACAGATCCATGACGTTCACAAGATGTATTAATTTTATAATAAAGGCCAAGCAGTCTTAAGAAATATGATGTTATATTATATTGTAAATTAAATTTTGTCGTTTACAACGCAAACGAACAAAATATGGAAAAAATATATCGAAATAGAAATAAAAATGATTTCTTTTTTCTATAGAATATTTTTTATTAAATGAAATTTTAAGTTTTATGTTTAATGAAGTGAATGTTACGTCTTGACAAATTTTGAAATAATTTTTTTTATTACTAAAATAAAAAAGTCCAATTAAAAATTTCCTTTCGGCACATCATTTGTACCACGGGTTTGAAACATTGCTCTTTCTTTGTTTGTCTTCTTTTTTTTCTAAGCATAACAATAACATTGCTGTACACTACAAGTTCCTTATATGTACATATAATAATTATATCTATGTATTTATTATTGAAATCGATTAATCATAGGGAACATTAAAGGAAATTTCACAAAAAAACTTTCAGGTAAAAGATCAATTTTAAAACCTTAATTAAATGCTAAAATTGAATGTGGACATTTTGTTTAATCGCTTTAACCTTTTCAATAAAATTTTTTATTTTAATAATTCATGTACTATTTATAGCACAAAATTTTATAGAAAAGAAAAAAGCAGACAGCAAACATCAACAAAGCACACAGGTTTGAACTTATTTACGAGTCTATGACCGTACACTACTAAAATCCCAGATCCCAATGCATTTGCAAGCATTTAAATTGTTTTAGTAATTATTAGAAATTCTCTGGGACAATGTCTCTACAGTATTGAAAGGGTTAAATACAAAAATATATATACTTACCTGGAATAAAGAGCTCCGTTTGGAAACACTGTTTGGAAATATTCTATTTGTACAGCATATATCAGTGTTATGTGCATTCCTACATATGTTAAAACAAATATCCGACAAAAATAAAGATTTGTTGACGTAATTGGAAATCCACTAGACCACATTGAGCCACCAATTAAAAATAGTAGTAAATATGTCAAATTTAAAAATGATGGGGATATTATACCAGCAAATCCCGTAAGAAAAATGTTAACCAAAACTTTAATTCTTTGATATAACCAAGAGGACCATAATAAATTGTGTAAAGAGTTGCTTTTGAATATCCCATCAGTGAAGGTATTTTTCAGTATTCTTATTCGGAATTTATTATAATTACTAAATCTTGAAATATAAATTATACAGATAATGCTAACAATCATTATCATTATATCCGGTACAACCAATCTCACAACTTGATAAAATTTGGTGTGGAGTAGGCTAAAGTAATTTCAGTTAATCTGTTTGAAATAGAAATATAAAATCTTAATATTTTTTCTCGAATTTATGATTCTCTTATATAAGACTGTGTTAAACTTGTTTTCACTGTATTCATTCATTTAAAAAAATTACAGAAGTTTATGTTTTATTAACAATATAACACGATAATGGCGGGACACAGAACATGTGTTCTAGCTAGTCCTAACGTTCGTGACGAGTCACACAACACTTGTGTTATAGTTTCGTTAATCGTTAGTGGCCTGTTACATAGCTAATGTGTCATTTTATTTTCGACTACCATACAGAGATCCTTAATCTTTTCAGTAAAGGGCCACATTCAATTTTATTGGCAAATAGCGAACTGGTGTTATATATTACAGTAATATTTTTCGAAAGAGTAAACAAATGCCCTGTTTTCGTAAAAAGCGCCAGTCAATAGAGCAAGTTTATGGCGTATACTAGCAGCCATTATAGTGTTAAAACAAAGAGAATCATTTGTCATCAAATATCATTCACATATTAGTCATTGCTTTTAATTTAACTTTCAAAATCGTGTGAATCAAAGTTTGCTGATGTTAGTGACAGTCTGAAAAGCATTCTGTTGAATTCAAACTGTCCTCGTTTAGTTGTAAAAGTAGTATTCTCTTTCTAAATTTCTATGAGCTCAACATTATATTTGGTAAGTTAAAAACGCTGAACACAAAAAATCCTCCAAAAACGATTAAAAGGTAATGTTTCTTCTAAAATGGAATAAATTGGTTTTCTTGTATTCAATTTTCTGTAGCCAACACAAAATTTTAAATCACTCTTTACTTTAGTAATGCAAAATAAGGTAAGATTCCATTCTTTTTCTAATAAATCTTCAACAATTTGATCAAAACCTTCTTCTAAACCAGTGTTTTCAACGTGGGCCTCGCGCCCCATTGGGAGCAATTTAAATATAATTTAAATATAAATATATATTTTGTATAAAGAAACAACAGGAGAAAATACTTCAGCTTTCAACTAGCGGGTGAGAAATGATGTCCGACAAATAAAATAAAAGCAACTACTTTTAGTAGTTCATCTTATGAACGAAAATGGTGTCAGCTATTAGAAATGACTTCAAATATTTGAAATACATGCAAAAATGTGTATGTGGAAATAATGCACAAAAATTTATGCTGGTAAAAATTGTTTTAAAAAAATATCCTAGATTGAATAAAATAAAATTTATATTCAAATTTTCATTCAAGTTTAGTTCTTTATATTATTGGGAATAAAATTTTAAAATATCAAATCGTTTCTTTTATTTGTTTTATCTAAATAAAAATAACGCATTGAATTGGACCGATTTATGGATAATATGACCACGATTATTTTTTAATTGTTATCAAAACAATAACATTCACAAATTTTAAATAATATAATTTAGTTTATAGATAGCCACTGGCTATAAAAAATGCATTAAAATCTTCATTTTAATGTGCGAAATGAAAGAATGAATAAAAGCTCACTAGGTAGTTATGTGGGGTCCAGATCCATGTGAGGTCCAGATCCAGATACCCCCCTTATTTTTTTAAGTACCCCCCTTTACTTTTTTTTAATTTTTAAAATACCCCCTCTACTTTTTTTTTCAATTTAAAATTTTGTTTTAATTATCGATTGCGTATAATTTAATTTTGTTTAAATCGTTGATTGCATAATAATTTTATTTTTTTATTTATCGATTATGTAATAATTTTAAATTTTTAAATATTTGATTACGTCATAAATTTTGATTTTTTATAAGAATTTTTTATGTCAATATACTTGAAATTTAATTCTCTATTAAATGAGACTATGATGTAATCAAAATTCTGAAATTTCATTTTTAGTACAACATTTTTGAAATTTACACATATTTTTAATCAAATCTTTCTCATTCATTCATTCATCTTTATTGAAATATTTACAAACCAACATGTTTTAGTTATCAATAAATCGAGTAAGGGTAGGAGATAATTTAGAATCAACAAGTAACACACAGACCTTAGTGTAATAGATGTTAATACATATTACAATAAACCAACTCACATGCGTATACATATATTAAACCACGCACTTATTAATATTATTATTCAATACATACAAGTCCTAGAGTTTAGGTACATACCAACCAATCAAAATCATGCATTGATATTGCATTTTTATTGCAAATGAGTAATATCAAAACTGTAAAATTCATTACATCATTAAATAATCTTCTATTACAATATTTTAAACTATATTCAATCACTAATTATTGTATAATAATAAATTATTTCAGTTAATGGTTACAAAATTAATAAAAATATTACAATAAATCAAAACAACATAACGAAATCTTTCAATAAATTACAATAATGTTATAAAGTATTCATTAAGTTGCAATAAAGTGGGAAATTATTTCGGTGAATGGCATCAATTTAATAAATATTTTACACTAAATTACCACAAAATTATGAAACCTTTCATTAAATTACAACAAAGTATATTAACATTTTTCATCAAATTGATCAAAGTAATGACAAATTTTGGTAAAAGTTTCAACAGTTGTAAAATATTTAAGCAAATTGTAACAAGATTATAAAAATTCTGCAGCAAAGTAATAACATACCGATGACTAGTTAACTATATGTGTTAGCACTGTATGCAAAACTGTTCATATTTTTATTATAGTGTTTTTTATTTGGGGTATGTGAGATTTTATATCAGGGTATTAAATATTTATATCATTTCGAATTTCTGTTTGTCACAGTAAATATTATTAAATGAAATTTCTCTCGGTTTTATGAACTTAAAAATAAATTATTATTGAAAATAATAAATCTTATTGGTAAATATATTATTTTTTTAAAGTTTTTCATTTCTCAAATGTGTTTCTCAATATTCTATAAATTTATAATATGTTAATGCACTACTAAAATCTACTAATTTCTGCAACTAATTCATAATTAATTCGAATAACATGTTAATTTAGAAATCTTAAATTTAATAAAACTTATGATTTTTAAATATTATTTTAAAAAACATAATTTAAAAACTTTGTAAGTTTAATTTTAATCTATTTTAAAAAATTAAGATTTCTAGTTATAATAAATGAAGTTTTTATAATTTTTGTTAATAATTATTGGTAAATGAGAATAATTGTCAACTCAAACAATAGAATTTACAACTCTACAAATGACATCATTATTTATTCACACTCAAAACACCTAAACCTTTTTTCAGCCAAATTGTATATACACATTTAAAAAATATAATACTATACTTAACAAAACCTATTCCTATATATTAATACTAAACATTTATTAAAATCATGAGAAATTCGACCGTTATCTATTGATGATATGACCTAACCTATAGAAATTCGTCAACAATTATGGGTAAAATTTAAAGGAATTATATGTCAATTTTGAGTAAATAAAAAATGAGCTTAAAGCAGATATATATATATATATATATATATATATATATATATTGCACTGAAAATATGCGTCTTATTAGGGTTAGTAAATAGAATAAAACTTATCACATGTAAACCCTCATACTATTTTTATAATTATTTAAACTATAAAAATCAAGACAAGAGAGGACAAGGCAAAGTTTATGCATTTATTATTGCCAGGCCTAATGAGCAGTGACCAAATATCTGTGCCTGAAAGACACGGTGGATATTTGATCGCGTCCACAAGGGTCGTCTGTACCTCCCGCAAGTGGGGTCAGAAGAACCTGGGAATTATAGTTCTCCGTACGGAACATTACGCCTAACATGACAATGCGTCATTGGCACTATAATCAAATTAGTTAATGTTTTCACTAACAAATACAATATATATTTGCAGAGGCCTCCCACTAGTTGGATTACAACCGCCCATCACAACGATCAGCTTGTAAATATATATTAATTAAGGGATAAAGAGGGCCCCCAACCCTATTATATTTAATTTACAAAATAATGTTTTTAAAGGGCTTCTCCGTCAGTTTTCTCACTCTTCTGGATTTTCTCTGGAATTTGTCGGTAATCTAGCATTATTATTATTATTTAAATTATTATTATTATTATTATTATTATTATTATTAGTATTATTATTAGTATTATTATTGATTATTATTTATTATTATTATTTTTAAGATTTTATTCTGAGAACAAATTCTAATAATACCAACAAATTTGTATTTATTTTAATTATTATTATCAATTATTATTATTAGTTGGCGAAGTCCTAAACAAAGAAATCTATTGAACCATCTAATAAAACAGAATATGAGTATCCTTTAAATTAATTAATAAAATATTTTTATTAGGATAAAGAAATAAACCTAGTTCTTTCCGAATTTCATTCTCTGGATAGAAACGAAAGAATTTTCAAAAAAGCCACTAAAATTTTATCACAAATAATATTGAATATATAATTTTGAAATTCTGTTCTAAAATAGAGTTAAAATTATTTTATATACAAATTAACTTTACTTTGAATTTAAAAAACTAACTATAAAATTTGCTTTTATATTTAAACAAAGTTGTAAACAAGTTATAATCAAATTATTTTTCGTAAATATTATTACTTATTTTGTATTGGAAATTTAGTTTTCTTACATAGATTATTACCAAAAATTTAATATCTTTATAAAAATATTTAAGCATAAGTAAATAACATTAATGTAATTAATATTAATTTTAATAAATATCAATTCATTTAATTTATAAAATTATTTTATATACAAATTAACTTTACTTTGAATTTAAAAAACCAACTATAAAATTTGATTTTATATTTAAACAAAGTTGTAAACAAGTTATAATCAAATTATTTTTCGTAAAAATGATTATTTAAAGATAATGAACTATAAAATAAATATTATTACTTGAAAATAATTTTATTTTTTATTGGAAATTTATATTTCTTATATAAATTATTACCAAAAAAAATTTAATATCTTTATAAAAATATTTAAGCATAAATAAATAACATTAATTAAATTATTCTTAATTTTAATTTATATCAATTCATTAATTCACTAACAACTAGTTACCGTTTACTTAGTACAAGATATCAACAACAAATTCAAATTCAATTTATCAAAGACTAAAAATATCTAAAAATATCTAACCCAAAGTATCATAGACGACATTAAAAGATACAAAAAATGCTCAAACGAAGAAAGGAAAGAGGATATTGAGGAGGCAGTGAATCAATTTATGCTCCACCAACTATCAATAAATGAAATCCTCTACTGGTTTAAAAACAAATACCAAAAAGGTCAAAAACCAAAAAGACCATACAGAACTGAAAACAAAAAGCTAACTCTCTGCTCCTACCAAATACAGACTCTACACATTAAACCCTGGCAGAGCAATAGAAGAAATTCATCAAGACTCGAACAAGGTCATAGACTTAATACCAGCGTCAATGGATCTACATTTCACGAGGACAAAACCTCCCAAGTTACAAGACAAAATCACTATCACAGACAGAAAACCCGAATGGGAATCTTCGAAAACAATAACAGAAAAAGATGTAATCATTTCAATAAAGAACAGCAAAGACTCGGCTCCTGGAGATGACGGAATCCCAATCAGAGCATGGAAAGATTGGCTAATGGAAAATCCGCTAACACCAATATTCAATAGAATACTGGAAACAAAGAAAATTCCCAATTCATGGAAAACCTACGTTGCAAAATTGATAATAAAACCAGGAAAAGATAGTCAGGCTCAAAATCCAGCCAACTGGAGACCAATAGCGTTGATACCAACCAGTTACAGAATCTTCATGAAAATATTAAACAGAAGAATTCTCCAATGAATCCACAAACACAGACTTATATCAGAATGGCAAAAAGCAGTAAATATAGCTAATGGATGCAACGAACACAATTATATAATAACAGTTCAAAAGGAAAAATCAAATAGAAAATGATACAAAGGCCAACAGTGTTACCTTGTGTTCCTGGATCTTGCGGACGCATTTGGTTGTATACCACACGAAATTATATGGCATACTCTTCAACAAAAAGGCTTAAACAAAAACACCATAAACCTGCTGCAAGAGTGCTACAAAGACTGTCACACTATATACCAAGTGGAGACACAAAATCCAGCGAAATTAAACAAGAAAAATGTGTCAAACAAGGATGCCCATTATCCATGACAATCTTTAGCCTCTGTATTGAATATCTAATACAAGCTGCAATAAACAGCGGGAAAGGAGTTCAGATAGCAGAAGAAAAAATAAGTATCCTAGCCTATGCAGATGACCTCGTCTTAATGGCACCACAACATCATGCTAGACATAATCGTAGAACAAGCTAAACTAGCCCATTTGATATTAAACCAGAAAATGTGGATATTATATCACAAAAATGACAACGTTGGCTGGGAAAACAACATTTACCTCAACGGCATCAAGATCAAAAAAATAAACGAGGAAAATCTATACACTTACTTGGGGGTCTCAATAGGAAATACAAAAAAACGACCTAAGTGAGATCTTCCAAGAAGTGGAAGCCAAAACAACAAGCATATTCAAATCACTCCTAAGAGCTCAACCAAAGATAGAAGCATACAACACCTTCTGTCATTCGAAATTCATATTTATCTTACAAGCAGAGGAAATAACAAAAACCCAAGCATAAAAATTCGATGATAAAATTAGAATGATGATAAAAGATAAAGAAGTGCTAGATCTACAACAGAAAAGCCCACTAATGGATGCCATCTTCTACTCCCCTAAAGAAAAAGGAGGAATAGGCATAACCAAAATCGTGGATGAACAGATGATACAAATAATAGCAAGATTCCTAAAACTGATAAACAGCAAACATACAACAATAGTAAAAATTATCACAGAAGAACTGATTGATGTAGCCGAAACCAGAACTGAAACTCCCATCAACTCACTACCAGAAGCACTGAAGTGGCTGGATGGAACATATGACCATAAAAGATCAAGCTTAGCCAAAATATCCTGGCTCGATAGAATAAAAAACGCAATCACACAACTGTACAAAGACCACAATATAAAGGTTACCTTTATAATTAGAAATATAGGTACAGGATGCAACATCAAATACAACTCACAAGAAAAACCCGAAGAAGTTTTTCCAACTCATCTAGATGAAGCCTCAAAGAAACTACACTGGATGATTCGTGATGCATACTTTCAAAAATGGACAGAAGCCAACTGCCAAGGCCATATTCTGAGATTACCACAATCAGAATACACAGAATGGAAATGCCGAAAAACCTGAAAGACTACGAATGGAGATTTATGAAACAATCAAACCAAGGAGGCAGATTAGGCAGCACAAAGTGCAGAAACTGTGAAAATCCCCACGAATCATCCATACATGTCCTAAACATATGTGTGAGAGGAACCAGAATGAGGACCAACAAGCACAATGAAATACAAAAAGCACTGGAAGAAATATTAAGAAACAAAGGAAATTTTGCTATTAAATTAGATTTCCTTATTATTTAAACCATTTGTGTTGTGTGGGATATATTTGACCTGATTTTTTTTATTACTAATTTTATTCGAAAGTGTCTTGATTTAACTAAATACATCAATCCCTCGCTTAACGAAATTTCGATTTACCTTCAAATTTTTGGGAACGAATTAATTGGTTAAACTAGGGGTTGGCGTACAAGTATATATAATAATACGAAACAATGTAACACTATTTATTGAACATGCAGAGGCATTATTTTTTGCGTCTCATATAATATAGTTACTACGAAATTTAAACTGGATTTATCATGAAGTTAACTGATTCGGTAATGCTATAATAATTCATCCACAAGAAATATATTATTTTCAAACATTTCAGTGATTTTAAATTCCATTCAAATTATATATAATTATTTTAATAATAATATTTACTTTGTAATTCCTATTTGATGCATATACAAGACATATGGAGAGGAACCTAAATATTAAAATATATAAAGACTTTAATAAGCTTTACAAATTAATTAATTTAGAGAGATAAATTACAATTTTTCAAAAAATTTGGATAGAATATGATTAGAATGTGCGCAATTGGATGACATAATGTAAAAACTATGCTGACAACTAGCAGAATAATTACCATTCCAAATTGAAACACTAAAATAAATTAAGAGAAATCGCATCTGAAATTATCATACTTGATTTTTTGTCGTGATCAAATGCCAATAATAATAGACAGAATACTAAATAAAATCCTGAAATCCATTATAGCGGATTACAGCTGATGTTAATAAACTTAAAGGTAAAATTATTTTTAGGATCAAGAGATATACAACATTCATTGGAATCTCTTGGTCATTAACTAAAATAGAAAGAAAATAAATTTATCAACATTAAAACGTTTATTATTATCAGTTGTGTATCTCCAAAAACAAATATATATTTCAAATTTATTTCATTTATTAACATAAACAAAGAACGAATTTGAATTAATGATTTAATTTTTTATTTATAAAATTTGAATTATAATTCTTTTTTAGATCTATATTTTAAATAATTTTAATATATGATTAGAAAATAAATGATAATCGGTAAAAACAGAATTACAATGATAAACCATGTTTAAACGAATTTAGGTTTCCGTGAATTGGATGTGTTAGTTTAGAATGGTCAATTGCCTGAAAATTTAAAGCTTATTTACGAGATGTACTAGAAGTTAATGATTAATATTATTTTATTTAGAAACTCAAAAATTAAAATGTTATTACTTATAGTAATTAATTAATATATCGTTACGTTAAATTACGTTATAATATTAGAATTATCCGTGACATAAAGATCAATTTACACCATAACCATAATATTCATAATATATGATTCAAAAGAAGTCTAACATATTTTTTATTTTGTTGGACCAAAACAGAAAACATCAATGATGCATTTTATAACGACGATACGACTCAGGACGACCACAAGATTTGGTGTAACTAGCTTAATCTTGTTCGTGGATGTTCGATTTACCAACCTTTATGATGGTTGATAATTATGGTGTGCCAGTTTTGGATTATTTCTTCGTAGATTGACGCTTCGTTTTAGTAACTATATGGTGATTTAGTACTTGGTGATTTAAATAAATTGAACTTTTATTAATCAGCTTAATTAAATGCCTTGTATTAACTATATATAATAAATAATCGTTTTCATGGCTACTAAGTATTTTACACGAAGGTCTAGGCTGAAATTAATTTGGTTAATCCTCACAGGGACATTTAATTCATATCTCGGATTAGGTTCAGGTAAGCGTTATTACGAGGTCATATGTTGAGCAAATTTGTAGTTGTAGTTGTAGTAGAAGTGGTACAACATATATGCTGAAAATTTTTATAATAGTGTTGATTTGGCAAAACATCTTTATACTTCAAAAACCAGAATTTGTAGGACAATTAGAGCAAACCGTGGATTTCCTGATGTACTTAAAAATATAAAACTACTGCAAAATCAACATATTTTTCTCCGGAACGGACTGATATTTTTACAGCTGTTGAATGCTAAAAAATAAGGTAGTGAGGATGATTTCAACAATTCATCAAGCCGAGATTTGCGATACGGGAAAAAAGATAGAAAACGGGTTAACCGATAACCAAACTAAAATGTATACAAACCAAAAACAATAAAAACTACTTGAGAACTGCAATGAGTCAAGAACATCTCTGTAATATTTAAATTATTGCAACTGAAAGTGAAATTGTTAATTTTTTAAATATTCACGGAGCGATTGAAGAATTTGCTGGTAAAAAAAACTGTTGGGCTGAAGATCCAGAAGCTATCGCAGTTAAAAATTCAATTTTATTCAATTTCTTCTTTTTATTACTAAGGTTTTTAAAAATTGTTGAAAGAAAGAAGCGGTAAAACTGTCGTAGTAGTAACTTAAACGAGAAAGCAACAAAATAAACTAGATTAAATAATAAACAGATTTAAATACATTCGTTTTTATAATTAAAAACCATAAAGGAAAAAAAGTAAGAATAAAACATCATTAACAAAAACTAAGAACAAAAAAACTAAGAAGGAAAAAACGATTAAAAATTTATAATTTCAACAACAAAAATAGAATATTTAATTAAAATTCTAAAACCAACCAGTAAAATCTCACCAATTTTATTTTCAATAAACTAGTACAAAAATCCAACGCAGTCAATTCTTATTGGTTCAGAAATTTTAGTGCAACGATATAAAAGAACCGCTTCTATATAGATTTACCGCTCAATTTAAACTATAATAGGTAAAATCAATTTTTTTCTTTATAACATTTGACCGCTCAATTTAAACTATAATAGAATAGCAAACCTTCATCAATCAGCCAGCCAACAGATCTACTCAACTCATTTACCGAACTTGTTCATTGAGGATCCAGTATTTTAGATTTGGAGAATTTTCATTCAGCGATTGAGTAATTTTTTTGATTTAGTGTATAAATAGATATGTAATCTTGTAGTATAAATTAAAAATTAAATTTTAAGAAAACTACTTTATTTTTTCCTTTTTCCCTATTTGAGTAATTGAATGAGTATTAAAATTTTTAATCATAATGTATTCGAACCATTGATTTTGATATGAAGTTTTAAATTGATTTATATTTAACAATTGTCGAGTAACGTGGAGCTGAAATGCCACATACTATGATGTGAGGGGCCTTTGGGTGCTCAGCCGGTGGGTATGCTGTCATCTTCAGTCACGCAGTTGATTCCGAGCCGGAATGTGGGGGCTTCTCCACGGGTCTGTCACTGAAGGTTTTAGATAATTTTTTCAGAAATTTCGGAATAAAGACAAAATGATAGGAATAGATGATACCAGTCAAATTTTATCGAAACAGAGGTATGAGGTGCCAAGAATATCCGCACAGTGATTGAGGTATCCACGCTTCATCTTGTTTAGGATTTCGTCTTAATGAGGTTACGGCAATGTTTTCACACGAAATTTTTCGAGTACGTCGTTGACACCATCTTTCATAAAAATCCTTTTTTCGAAAGTTAATTCTAAAAACGAAAAACTACGTAAAGGGCTACATCTTTAACTGAAATTTGAATTGCAAATGAAGCTGGCAGGGCAATCAATCTGAATAATCGTCGTGAATTATAAAAATATTTTGAAACAAATTTAATTAATCGTTAAATAATGGCAATGTGTCGTGTCAGAACCACGCCAAATGCCAAATGCCGAATATCTATATTTTTATTTTTGTTATTTAAATTTATTTAATACATTTATATTATTAACTAATATGTTATAAAATTCATTCAAACACAATTAATAACTAAGACATTTTATGATAAGATTTATTAAACAAAGCAAGATTTTATCAAAAATTACCTTTTTGGAAGATTGTTTTCAATTTTTATTACAATAATGTCCAGTTCTCCAGTAAGATATAGCGAGATTGTCGAGGATCATGAAATAGATCTCCAGATTTAGGCATACAATGTCAAAATATTTTCCCACACCATTACGGCCCGTATACGAGAAACGGCACTAGTATAGATAACCTTATTGATCACTCTACTCGTGCGCAGTAGAGACCCAAATACATCTGCTAGGCATCGACGATTGAATTTGCGATTACTCTAGCCAAATTGAGCTTGGAGGTAACAGTAGGTAGCACACGAAATATCTGATAGCAACGAAGGGTTATGTTAATTAAGAACATAAGAATATTACCACAGTTGAATATAATACACGCGAAAATGAGTTAATCGCAGATCGATCACTATGCGTTGCAATGAGACAAATTAGCTAATCAAATAATGTTGGCTCAATGTTAAATTACCACCGATTAGGAAACCACCCAATGTGAAGTCATCAGTGAGATTAGACTAACCCGATAAAGCACGTCTGAGATAAACAACAACATAGTAAAATTTAACTCATGAAACACTTGTGTAATCGACATTTGTTCTCAAAGATTTTGGGTAACTAGAACTGAAATTGTCAGCTGAATATTCATAAGGAGATAGCGAGTTCTAAGATAATAACGATCGTTGGTTTACTTTACAAACATAATAAGACGAGAGTTTACATGTAACCGGAATTCGCATTTAAAATCCTTTGATTTAATTTTTGTTTTAAACAAGTCAACGATAATACAATCGAGTTAGCAAATTTTCCTTCATTTATTAATGACATTTTGTACTATCGGCGAATTTAATTGAATATAAAGTAAAAATAGTTAGATCTGGTTTATTTTGAAATTAATTTTTGTTGATAACAATGATAACATTTAGTATAAATTTAATAAACGAATTGTCTTCTTAAATATAATTATATCCACCTCCGGGTTTTAAATACATCAGTAAGAAATTCAAGTAGATCGTCTGGGTGGGTTTCCTTTCCCTATTTTTTTTATTATTTCTGTTGAGGTCTCACTTTTTAAAACCCCAACTTACTGGTTATTATATAATTATTTGAATACAAACAAATCAGTTGAACAAAATTTATTAATAAATAAAATTTACCTTTTAATTACAAACTTTGTCTTTTAAGTCTTCCAGAAATTCACTATTCAACGATGCGTGTTATATACTGTTATTATGTATATTGTGCGTGTTGTTTTATAATTGCAGACTTAATATGTTAGACTTTCTGTACTGTCTTATTTTGAAATCTCGTAGAGATTGCCTCTTCAAGATTCAGGAATAACCTAAGAAATTTTGGGCGAATTTACTGAATTTTGGTGTGGTATATATACTATTTTTAAGTAACAGTAAAATAAAATATTTTAATTTCCGGCATATACGCACAGAATATTATATTCATTTTTTATATTATATTTATTATATCCTGCTGTTCTTATAGCAGATGTTATTATTTATTTTATGTCTTTTATTAATATTAATTTTAAAATATATTAATTTCCAGCTTGTACGCACGGAATATATAATTTTCTAATATTGTTAAAACATAATTAACACTAGATTTACGGATGTTGAATATATACCTATTTTTACTGAAGTGAGCCAATTTGACTCATACAAGAAAATTGAAGTTTTTCGCAAAGAAAATAGTTCGAAACTATTTTAAATGAAATGTTTATTATTAAAAAATTTATGGAAAACATTTTTTACATATAAACTCTGTTTTTGAAACACATTTTCCGCAAACATTTCTATTACATTTAGCACAATGATTTCTACATCTGTTTCTTTTGCATGATTGTTGAACTTGACAATTCTTCCGTGCGTCAGTAGCATGAATTTCTGCCTGTGGAATGGAAGTGTTCTCGACTTCTTCTCTATATTCGCTTCTTAGCTCTTCAGCCAATTGGAAAATAAAGTCTTTTCGTGAAATATCTACTTGAGTCGTCTCTTTATATAGAATCCAAGCATTGATAGCTGCTAAATCTAAAATATTGTAGAAAACTTGTAGAGGCCATCTGCGTGAACTTGCTTTAACACTATATTTTCGGGCCATTTGATCAAGTACATCAACGCCATACTTGGTACTATTATAATAGGTTATTGTTTCTGGAACAAGTTTCTTATTTTTTTCAATTGTTATATTTTTATGTTTTGTACTTAGTAGTAAAACTTTTTTATTAGGCTTGCTTTTATAAATGGTCAGGGTACAATTCTCAGATCTATACAGTTTTGTAGAAAATTTTGTCATTTTATCTTTTTTGGCTTTCGCAATTTTTGGTAATTCTTTTCGGTTTGCACGTATAGTGCCAACCAAAGTAGTTTTCTTTGCAAGTAACTTTTTTGCAAGTGAAATACTAGTAAAAAAGTTATCTGTGGTAATATTCCGTCCACAGCCTAAATATGGCTCTGCAAGCTTAGTTACTACAAATTCGCTCAAGGAAATGTTTGGTCCTCGGATTTCATCCTTGCCCAAGTACGGAAAACCGTTTACAAGATATTTACTTCTAACATCGGATGCCAGCCAAAATTTGATGCCGAATTTATCCGGCTTATTCGGCATGTACTGCGTAAATCGGCATCTAGCTTTAGTAGGGAATAATTGCTCATCGATCGTTATGTTTGCGTCAGGTTTATAGCAAGCCTGACAATTCTCTATAAATTCTTCCCATATTTTTGAAATCAGGGCAAATTTGTCTGTCTTCAGTCTTTCACTGCGTTCATTTTTTCTATCAAAACGTATGAACCGAAGTATGTCTGTAAATTTATCTCTAGACATGGTCTGGGCGAAAAAAGCCGGACCCCACTTCGTAGACCACAAATATGAATACTTCAAATTTTTAGCCTCATATGCTCCTCTAGCAAATAAAATTGCTACAAAGGCCCACAATTGTGATTTTGTAACCGTCCATTCCTTATTATTCAAAACTTGACGAGCTTCGAGTTCGGTACATGATTTTATATACGCCATCATACCATCGTCAATTATCAACTTGAATGCACTACTTGCTGAACCAAGCATAATATGCCTTTTAGCATAGGCAGTTGGACCAGAAATGTCTCTGAATATGGTATAAATCGGTGATCTACCTACGTTTCTACCTTCATTCAGTCTTTCCCATAAAGTCCCGTCAGCAGCTTTTTCGGCTAAAATTTCTTTATCAGAAGATGTATCGATAGCATCTAGATCATTTTCAATTTCAGAATCAGAAATAACTCTAGCTCTTTTTTTACTAGGAGCTGTGTAACGAAAAATTTCATCTTCGCTTTCAGTTTCAGAATCAGAAATCACTCTAGCTCTTTTTTTACTAGGAGCTGTGTAACGAAAAATTTCATCTTCGCTTTCAGTTTCAGAATCAGAAATCACTCTAGCTCTTTTTTTACTAGGAGTTGTGTAACGAAAAATTTCACCTTCACTTTCAGTTTCAGAATCAGAAGTAACCCTGGCTCTTTTTTTGTTACGAGCTATATAACAAAGATCTTCATCTTCACTGCTAGAAGATTCAATTTTATTGACTTCGTCCTCTAATTCAATTTCGTTATCACTTTGGTCTATATCAATTGCATCCGATTCATTATCTGATTGGTCTTTCTTTAGTTTGATTAGTTTTTTCAGCAAAAGACAATTTTTCTGATTCTTTCCCATAATAAAAACCCTAGATAATCACATAAAGTAAATATCAGTTGTAATACCTTTTACAAATAAATTACGAAATTACCTTTGTGGATCAATTTTTCTGGCAAAAAATGAATTTTATGAAATTATAAATTATATATTACTTCACTGCACTGCTCACACGCGATGTATATATCGAAATGACGACAGAAGTGGGTAATAAGGTAACGGAGTAACGAAAACAAGTGATAATTACTCCCACATACACACAAATATTGTATGTGAGTATTGCCAAATGAGAAGAGAAACAAATCACGTGCGACTTGACTGTTGTCCAGGCCTGATAGGACCAGTAAATTTCATGTTATGCGATTAACTGCTAAACCATTCTACGAGTCAAATTAGCTCACAATCGTGAAAATAGGTATACCACATTCGATAATGCGAAATGAAGGGGTCTGCGAGGAAGAGGAATAAGCGTTTACATATATTTCATTACTTAATTAAAAACCAACGTATGTTTTTAAAAAGTAATATTAAAGTTTTATGTATATATAGTGATCAAATTTTGAATGAGTCAAATTGGCTCGGTCCGTAAATCTAGTGTTAAATATATTTTTGTATAATATACATTTTTCTTTAAATAATTTGTCTTGACTATAATAATTAATATTTTTATAATAATAATTAATATTTTATAATATAATAATTTTATTCAATCACCTTTTTATTATAACGTTAAGTGTGTTGATAAAATTTAATCAATAACACATTCTCAATACAAAATAAATAACCAATGAATAAAAATTAATCAATAGATAATAAATTGTCAGTAAAGATAAATCAAATGCAGTCAATAGTCAGTAAATGATAAAGATAAAGAATAAATGTAAAAATATATACATATACAATAAATGAATAAAATTAGTACATAAATGTCAAGAATAATGATTTTCAAAATAAAATATTTACATTGTTAATTGGATTAATAGGATCACAAGGGATAATTATTGTTTTTTGGATTGTATTGGATTGGATTGAACTGTTGGGGAATTGGATTGATAGGTATGGTGAAGCTTTGGAGATATGGAGAAGTTTTGTCTAATTCCGCTCTTCGGCGAACACATTAACCCTATATTTGTTTGGCCCCGTTCTGTAATACTTATCTAGGGTAAATGTAGTGATTGGCCTGCCCTCATCATCTAACATTTCTATCGGTCATCTCTGTCCTGTTAATGAACTGCCGAATTAATGGTTTCGATGAGTGTTGGAGACTCCTATGTATAACTGGAAAATGGAAGGTCTAATCCATCAAATGATTATTTCGAATACACATATTTTTTCTTCTAAATTATTGTCTCTTATTTCCTTTATAGACCATGAATACTAATCCTACTACAAATAGTCAAATCAAACCTTGCTTCTCGTGCGCTGATATAAATGTGGCCATCAGGAGCCTACAAGTTCAAATCGGAGCGTTAAAACGTAAAATCGACGAGTTAGAGGGTACTTGGTTCAATCCTGCCCAAATGAAAGAGACCCAGAAAAAGCTATTCCGTAGCGAACATTGTCGGGATAGCTTAATCGCAGAGAGCCGTTCGCAGCGACTTCTTATCAAAGAGCAGTCGGAAGCTCTACACAAAGTGTATATCCAAGCATTAATGACCCAGAAAATTGTGATTATTCCAATAGCCAAGGAAGATAATGTGTTCCCTGTCCACCATGACCGGACTCCTGATAAACCTCGAACTTCTGAGAAATCTTATCAAGGGTGCATAGAAGCAAAACTCTCCAAGCACCGACGAAGTTGTTTTCACGGGCAGCAGTAAAGTGAAGCCCAAAGCTGCCCAAATACCAAGAGCACTCTGCGCTACAATCCAACCATCGAAGCCCAAGCGCCGACAACTATCGCGAGCGGAGCGCAAGAAAAGGCAGAAAGAGCGTGTGAAATTGAACGCCAGTATGCAGGGTCGGTTCATCTCAGCTGCTGGTACAACATGGGAGCAGAATGCCTCCGAATATTTCGATTTAGAAGCTCTGTTTGAGGAAGTCGCCAAGGAAAACCAATGAGCTATCATTAAGTCGAAAGATAATTGACTTCTCATGATTTCTTGATTTGACCATAGTAATATAATAAGATTTTCTGTGTAGCTTGACAAATTTGTTGTAATCCGATCAATAAATGTTTTCTGTTGTTATAAAGAGTTTGCCTTAATCATGTTAAGATTTATGTTCTGTATTTCTATTAGAGGACCACCGTGGGTTCGAATCGTGATGAACGCTAGAAGTAACGTGAGATGTAAAGAAGACGTAAGACCTTCTATCGGCCGTCTGAGAAGAGTAAGTCGAGTCATCAGGAAAGAGTAGTCATATGGCAGGGGCTCACATGTTTTCTGATTTTCTCGCCGTCATCATACAGTACCAGCAGTTCACAGGTATCATGTCTTGAGAGCAGTTATTTGGAGTACTGCTTGAGGTTGACAAAATGTGAGAGACGTTAGCATAAGGGACCGCCATCCTCTAGACGAATATTGTGTTGGGCTGAGTCGAAGAGTATCTGAGGGATTAGGTTAAGCATAACGAAACTAAAATTAAAAAATAAAAATAAAATAAACAAATCTACGAACAAAGTAGAAAGGAAATAAGAAAAACAATAATTAGAAAATAAGAATTAAAACAAAAAAATATAAAAACACGAAAAATTGAAATAGGACAATAGAATGACAAAAAATGACGTAAAATGCAGTAAATAATAAGGAAATTAAAGAAAATAAATAAAAATACAATAAAAATAAAGAAAATAGGAAGAAATAACTCAAAAACAAGGAAAACAAATTAAAGTAATAAAATTAAGCGGTACTCCATTCTGATTGGTCCGCATAAATAGAAAAATAATATATAAGTAGACACTAAAATCATAACAATTACCGTTCATCTAACCACTACATTAGGTAAGTGTATTTTAATTAACAAGTACCGTTCATCTAACCACTACATTAGAAACCGAATTTCACAGCGACAGCCACAGATTTACCGAATCAAAGGACTATTCTAGGAATCAAGGGAACTCAACCAATTCTATAACCTATTCTAGTATTAACCAATTCTGTTCAGTACTTTTCGATTCAGCCTATTTGAAAACTTGGTAAGGAATTTTTTTATTATTCAAGTTTACCATGCAACAATTATGTATATGAATTTATAGTAGTCTAAATTTAAAAAATATTTTTCTCTTTTCGTTTGATTTGAATGCTTTACTTAATTAATTGTTTTAGTAATTTAGTAATAAATATTTTATCATGAATTAAAGGATTTTTTATTATTTGTTGATTTTATGATATGCAAAATTTTTGGAGAAACGTGGTGTTGAGATACTCCATGTCATGGTGTGAGGTGCCTTCGGGAGCTCAGCCGGTGGACATGGGGTCTTTTCAATCACGCAGCTGATTCGGGCCGTAATGTGGGGGCTTCCTCACGGGTCCGTCGCTGAAGGAGTGACTAAATTCTATGAAAATTCATGCGAGGAAGTAGGGTAGGAGAATGAATCGATAAATAGGAGAAATTTTGATATGTTCGCGCAGTGATTGAGGGTGTCACACTAGCGTATTATAACAGCGTCTTATCAAGTTCAAAATTTTCTTTATCATCCAGCAGATCGAGGCCAGTCTTTCGTTGAAAACCGCCCAACCTTGGTAGTGCTATACGTGCCATATTTGCCATAGTTCTCGAATTCACTAGAAATTTAGTCTTGAAATTTTCAGCTAACGATTTTTGCGTAATCGCTATTCCTATCGGCTATATGTCCTCTCAAAGATGAAATTGTATGAAATCACATAATTAAATAGGTTTAAATAATCATTAACAGTAAGAACGAATAACTCTAATCAATAAAAATGTATTTCTCAAAAAAAAAAATTAATTTATTAGAATAATGTTTACCCAGTAAAACATAAAATGTCCACATCCCGTCGAGTAGAAAATCCAGCATTGGGATAGGTGATAAATCTCCAATTCGACGGCAGTATCTGGGGTACATTGATAGTGATGGAGGGCCACGAGACGAGCTGGTAAATCATGTTTGAGGGGTCGTGAATTAATTCCAACATTGATGATGTAAAAATCCGGTTTTTTCCAAATATCCATGAGAGATAGCAGGCAGAATTTGAGGTAGATACATGGTTCGTCAGTGATGTAACACGTCATATGGGAAGAACACACCTGCATGCATGCACAGACACCGAGAAAATCCAGACGGAAAACATCAGTCAGCGATTATGACTAGGTGGAAGTAGGTGAGAGGAAATTGTTATGCGCCATGCGTGTTAAGACCCTCACAGCGGCTACTCACAATATGAAAATTTTACAGACAGTTAATCACAGAAAGTCCCACCTGGCGTGTCAGCTAAACATAATTCACTAAACTCATGCTACTGACAGTCACCCGATTTCTCACCGATCGGAATTAACAGACAACCGACAGACGGTCATTTGGATGCACTTAGCTAAACTCATTTAATTATTTAGTTTTACTTTAATCATTCATATTTTCTTATAACTAAATAGGTGTAAATTAATTAACAAAACTTTTACGTGTCATAAATAAATAATTGTAGAGAAATTGATAGATTACCGTTTATTTTTGGGTTCCTATTCATATGAAAAAATTAATTTAAAAGAAAATCGACCTGTTTAGACATGAGGCTTACACATAAAAATTATTTATCTTGGGTAAATCAGTAATTTCATGTAAATCCCCTTGCAATGCTATGTGCTGTTTTCGAGTAAATTAACTAAATTATAATTCCATTAATCGGTAATTTCCCTTATCAATGGTAATACTTTATTTTCCTTCAGTAAGATCTTGCATGAATTCTCGTATAGGTAATGACCCAAAGTGTACAAGATCTGTAGGGTAAAGAAATCTCTTCAGGCTAATAAACCCGTTTTGTCTGTATAATAATCTATGATCAGTATGGTATGAGTGTGACTAGATGATGACGACTCAAATTTGCCTTAGTTTGATTTTATTCGCATTTTCTCTTCATAGCTATCCAAGATGTCTTCAAATTCCAATAACATTCTCAAACCTTGCTTTTCTTGCTCGGACAAGAATTCAATTATCCGAGATCTACAAGCTCAAATTGGGAAGTACAAAAGAAAGATAGATGAGTTGGAGGGGACATGGTTTAGTCCCACGCAGATGAAGGAGACCCAAAAGAAATTGTATCGAAGCGAGCACTGTCGTGATGCTCTCATTTCCGAAAGTCGGGCACAGAGGAGCCTGATAAAAGAGCAGTCGGAAGCGCTGCATAAACTATACATACAAGCGGCGACTACTAGGAAAATAGCGAAGATCCCAATTAACGAAGCCAGCAATCTCTTCCCAGCGCACCATGATACTTCCGTCAGGTTTTCGTCTCCACTCGCGAAGTCTTGCCATGGGTGTGTAGAGTCCGAGCTCTCTCCTAAAGACCCAGAGATTGTATTCACCGGCACTAGTAAGGTCCAACCAAATCTCGCGTCCTCATCAACCGCGCAAACGATCACCACTTCAAAGCCTAAGCGTCGACAGCTGTCTCGAGCCGAACGCAAACGGAAACAACGGGAACGGGCATCTGTCAGGCAGTGTACATCGTCAACCGTCGCTCCAGTCAGCAGTAATAGTAATCTAACGGTGGTCGACCCAACAACCGGGATCTCCGGGCGAGTCATCTCCGCCGCCGGGGTGACGTGGGAAGAAAACGCCGCCGAGTTCTTTAATCTGGACGAGTTACTCGCCGACTCGGGGTGGGAGAAATGAGGATTTTCCCGAAAAATGGCCTCCCTCGCCGTAGAGAATTTGAACTTTTTCTGATGTCGTTTTCTATCTTGGCGTTATTCAGTTCGTGTAAATTCCTTGTATAACTTCTCGAGGTGTTTGTATAGTAAATTTAATAATAAAAATTTCTCGTTTATGTATGTGTTATCTTGTTTGTTGTGCTTAGAAAATAATATGGAATTAGTAACTAGCATTGAGAGTTTCGGAAAATGAGGAGTATTGGTCAATTGGTAATTCCAGCTAGAAATCTTGCGATGGGCGACAGAATGAAAAGACGTAAGTCCTTCTATCGGCAGTCAGGGATAGGAAGTCGAGGCCTCAGTAGGGAGTAGTCCGAAGGAGATGGCTCACCTGCTTACTGGCGTCTCGCCGGCATAGCACAGTTCCAACGTGAAGCGATTCACGGGTGCTATGTTGGAGGGTAGATTATGTACGGGTCCTGCTTGGCGATGACCAAAATCAAGACGAGCGTAATCGATATGGGCATTCATCCTCTAGATTAAAAGCGGTACTGAAGGGGGTCATCCGGGTAGTCACCCGCCAACAATTGAGAAAAATCGAAGTCCACCAAGCAGCACTCCAACATAACGTAGAGTTAATTTTTGATTGTGTTATGCACATTATATATGTAGCTATAATAATAAATAATAAAGATTTAGACTTCATTTTTTATCTTGTGTCATCTCTGAGGTATCCATATGGACTGGCACGCAGGTGGGTAGAACAGTACTGACATAGATGAAGAGGATATTTCATATATATAGTATTAATAACGTAATAAAAATCATTTTGAGAATAAATGGATTAATACTGAAAGCAATAAATTGATAAGTGAGTAGTGTAGATTTATATTCTTTTGAATTATTTTATCCAGAAAAATAATTGTTTAAATTTACTAACTATGAAAATTTATTAAAAATTAAAATTTATTTGTAAAAAACTTACTAAATAATTGAAATTTATTTTCAGTTTTCAAAAGGTGGTTCAACTCAGCAATGAATTTTTGGCTTGATACTTATCACGAAGGAAAAGATTATATAAGTAGCTCAATTTTTTAATTTAATTTTTATTAATTTGAAAGAAAATTTATTTAAATCGTCCGATGACTTATTTTTTGATCAATATCCACCCGAACAGACTTTCTCAATACAAACTGTGGGAGATTTCTTGAAATCAGATGAATTTAAAGTAATTGTAAATCTAATTTATAATGAAATCAAGCAAAATCTTTAGTTTTGGTTTAAAATGGGATTGTCAACGGCTGGATTAATGATATCCTTTTATTCCATATATAAATTATTAAAGATTAGTGATATGTCTTCCACTTCAAAAAAGAATGCAAAATTACAAGTAAATTTAAGAAAATCAAAATTCACACTTGTAAATAAATATTTAGGGAGAAAAGCTATTAAAACAAATGGGAATTAACACTTCACACACATTAAACGACTATGAATTATATTTAGCATCAAACATCGTTGATTGTCAAAATTTATCTACTGAATGGAAGGATATTGGAGGTTTACAAACTGTAATTGATGAGTTAAAAACTTCAATTTTGGCACCAATTACCAACAATTACAATTCAATTAAAACTAATCTATACAAACCGCCGAAAGGTTTGTTAATATATGGTCCACCAGGATGTGGGAAAACTATGGTTGTTCGAGCATTGGCTAAATATGCCAATGCCAGGTTTCTTAATTTACAGGTTATTTTGACGCATTTATTTAAAAATTTCATAAAACTTTAATGAATTATTTTAAACTGTATTTTCCTTTCATAACAAAAAATTTGGATTGATTACCCTATTTAGTAAAAGGGTTCAATAAATACACTAGAAAAAGAACTCGTTTTGAAAATTATTAGTTATTAATTAATGTAATTAAGGCTTGTCGTTTTAGTTACACGTCGAGTTCTTTTTACCGTACATAGTTACTTTTATCACTAAGTTATCATTTAATAATCGGTGGGATGTGGACTAGCATTTTCTTACATCTGATTAAATGATTTTAGAAAAGACCATATTAGATGGAATTATTAATTCCATATTCGACGTCTTATCGATGGTATCACCTGTCGCAACAAGGTGTTCTTAATATTCAAGCTCAATTTATCATCTTTCATAGTCATTATAAAAGTCCTATTAAAATAATTATAACCCCTCATAAATGTTCTATTTTTATGCATCGGTTATTTAGACATCATCAATAATGGATATGTATGTTGGAGAGTCAGAGAAACATATTGAAGCTATTTTTACTCTAGCAAACAAAATACAGCCAATTATAATTTTCATTGATGAAATCGACGGGCTTCTGTCAGCTAGAACCAATTCGGTAAATCAGGAAACGTTTTTATCGATTAAAACTTTATTCATGAGTCTTTGGGACGGTATAGCTACTGATGAAAATGCTAAAATTTTGATTATTGGAGCTTCAAACAGACCAAATTCCATTGACAAAGCCATTTTGAGAAGACTTCAAATTCAGGTGAATTTTTTTTAATTATATCAAAAAATTACCACCTAAAATTCAACAAATAATTAAATTCCATGTAATTTTCAGATAGAAATTAAACTTCCAAATTATCAGCAAAGAACTGAAATATTGAAAGTTATATTAAAAAATGAATCATTAGATTATTCAATAAATGAAACAACTTATGAGAATTTAGCTATACTATCAGACGGGTTTCCAAGCAGCACCTTAAAAGATATCTGCAGACAAGCTGTGACAACTGCTATTTATAAATTCAAAAGTAATAATCCAAAGTATATTCTGATTCTTTAAAAACCATTCCTTAATTCTATTTCATCTAGAAATACAGATAAATTTGTTCTAAAAGATACGGATCTTTATGAGGCTATTCAGAAACAAAAAGCAGGACTTGAAAGCATTAAATTATATTAATTTAGTATAATAAAAAATTTAAAGTGATTTGAAATTTATTTAATTTTCTTTCTTAAAATCCCACGTTTTTCTACATAGCGGACATGTTGGATGATTAGTTTTACTGATCCATTTTTCAATGCAATGCATGTGAAAACAATGCCCACAGACACCCCACACTACTGGGCAATCGTCGCCCGGCATTTTGCATTCTTCACAAGCTGTTTCAAAATTGAATGAACATACCGTACAAACATCATCTTTAGTATTCCAATACCATGATGCAACTGCTGTCCAGTTTTTTATCTATTTCAATATTCGATTAAAATATACAAATATAGTATAACATACTTCAACTTTTAAATTACTCATTAAATTGATTAAGAAAAACAACTTTTAAATCAAGATCATATTAAATATGTTAATGCTAATGGAATAACTAAAAATATAAAAACAAACTGATTATCGTATTTATTAAAAAATTGATTAATTAGTAAAGATATAATAAAAATATCTTTACTTATAGTAAGTTTTTAATAAATATAATATCAATTGAAAAGAAATCAAAGGTGAAAATTGAAAGTTTTTATAAAACTGATTATTGTATTTACCTATTTTGATTTTTAATTTAATGAATTTCAAAAAAAATTCATAAGACAAGCATTATTTATTTAACCGTTATTATACACAATAGATTTTAATAAAGAATCAGTCCTAATGAAATATTCGGTGGACCTACCGAGGAACGCTGCGGCTCCTCGTACCTCAACGAAATGGAAAACGAGTGTCTCGGTCTTCCAGTAGCAGGTCTCGAACAATTCAGTTCTTCACTCCTCAGCGTCGTTATACAGGTATTTATTGTCCGTATTCTCAATTTGGCTTGCTTCTATCCTATCTGAACGGTATTGAGGGTTGGCTCTCCCTTGAGCACAACCATTGGATATAGATCATCCCCGGATGATCAAGACCGCTTAATTCCTATTAGTTGACGGCTGGGCTCGGTCCAGAATCCGTCGTTCACGCCCGGATCTTGGTCCATAGCCACTCTCGTTGCGGAATTGTGTTATCCGTTTTCTGGGGTTAGGGTTGGGGTTCAGTTCGTTGAAGAAAAAGCTATAAGGGCTAAGCGGGAAATAATAATAATAATTATTATAAATAAATAATTACTATAAATATAAATATTATAAAAATAGCATAAATTAATTACTATAAATAAAATAAATACTAAATATAGGAATTTAAAATATATATTAATTACAAATAGTAATTATTAATTAAAAGTACAAATAAAAAACTAATATAAATTGAGGAATAATAGTCATTTGGAGAAAACAATAATTATGCTTTAATCAGTATTGATTAGAAAGCAATAACGATTAATGCTCCAGTGTTGATTTAAGAGAAGATAGAAAAATATTATCTGGTACGAAACAGCTGCTACCATTATTGGAGAATTAGACAAAACAGCTAGTGATTAACAATTTTATAAGAAGCTGAATTTTTAGGAAATAACAGCAGAAGAGAAACTCTAAAGAGAGAATTTTGAAATTAAATTTCATAACTTGATATCAGAGAATTTACCAGTTGAGAAATTTGCACTTTTCTAAGAAATTTACAGCAATAGATACTAACCCTAAAGGTTAATTTATCTATTTGTTTGGTATTAAATTAAATAACTTTGTTGAGGCTTAGGGGGTGTTTGACAAGAATAGTAGCGGTAATCGTGATTATCGAGTGGATCCTGTTTTTAAACGCCCTCGATGACTGTTGTCGTTAAACCACCTATGTACTTATGGCGCAGGCCATGTTGGTGCTGTATATAATGATTGTGAATCCAAGAGCAGGTGAGCTCCTGTGTTAGAATTACTCCTCCTGGTATTCACGCTGCGGGTTCCAGAGTGCCGATAGAAAGCCTCACCTTTCCATTAATGACGCGTGTCACGCACTATTCCTAACCTCTGGTCCGGTGAGGCTGATCGCAAACTGTATTATTCACATCTACATCATTTCTTTACTCCACTTTCGATCTCAAGTGGCAAGGAATAACTCAGAAACTTCTAATTTATACAACAAACACTAATACATGATATAACCAATTTGCTTTTATTCGCGCAGCACATTAAACGGACAAAACAACATGCTCAAGTTCTGAAAAATCAATGAGCTCCGCGAAAAGAACAGTGGGAAAGAAGCAAATATATCCGTCAGGATTCTAAATTGCGCTGTCTCGATCTATACTACGGAAACGATACACGATTGTTACACGATTCGGATTTGGTTAGCCACAAGGTTGCATCGTCGGCTACTTGCATGAGGTTTCGACATCCCTTGCCAGCTGCGGGTCGATTGTAACTGGGGTGCCCGAGGTTGACACGATTCGGTATAGAGGTGGATCGGTTACGACATGAATTAGTTCTAATCTAGACTTGACCGATGACGGAACACCGAACAACGTGGGTTCGATGACAACTAATTCATCACGTTTTCGTTTTGTCCGTTCCGCGTGTGTGAGGTGCTTTCGTTTTGCTCGGATTAGAGGAGCGGTTGATCTCGACGTGAGAGTGGAGACGGGATGAAGAGTTGATTACTGTTGATGGATGGGCTGGAACTGTACTCTTGCCAAGATACACAACATCAGATATTTCCGACAGAGATGGCTCGATTCCGTGACTTGTGGGATGTTCAATCAACCTCGGCCCAATGATGCATCAGAAAGATGTTGTCTATATCGGTGACTCGTTTTCTTAACTCCGATTCAGAATAAATATGATGGAGTGTCTCCGATTGAGCCTTAATAGTTAGACACTGGCTTCGGTTTTCCTCCAGCAAACAGTCTCTACAGTGCTCCAGACAAAGGATTTTTCTATTTGCCTCCTTCATTTGTTGCGGGGAGAACCACATGCCTTCTATTTGGTCTATGCGTTTTTAAGACCCCCGATTTCGGTGCGCAACTGTCTCATGGTCGCAATTTTATCTGATATCTAAATGATAAAAATACATTTCATTGGCGCAACTGATCTTTATCACCCACACAGATTAGTTGAAATTCTCCCACTCGTTGATACTAGATATATGCCTCAATTACCAGCTCTCGGTTTTAACTCAGAAGGAATGGCGTACAATATAAATTTATATTCATTTACCCTCCTACGAGTCGTTATTCGTACACTCACACACGTATCACCCTTACTAGTGACAATCAGTGACTATCCATCTCTATCTTACTCGAAAATACTAATACAATGACGATATATTTACATCGGCGAGTGTCGATCTGATCGGGGGGGGGGGGGTGACAGAGAGATTTTAAATTCATATGCCTAGAGAGATTTCGCTAAAAAAAATCTTTTGAATTCATTTAGTTGTATTTTTTAGAGGATTTTTATTACACCTAATTTAGGACTGAATTATAATTAATTTAGTTGGCATGTGTTATACAAAGTTAATATAAAAAAATGTTTAATTACGATTGAGATAAATTTAATAATATCTGTATTTAATTTATTGTCGGGAAATAACTTGACGAGTAATTGAATAAAATAGCTAATCAAATTGAACATTACTGATTTCGTCAACTCGTTGTGTGGAAAAGTTTGTTATTCATCTTGAATCATTTCCGTCTGAATCAATTAGTTTACTTAGTATAAAGTTTACATCTTCCGTATGAGGAAATTTTTATAAGATTTAATTAAAAATTTTGTTAAATTTAAAAAAATATTTTAAAAAGAAGACTGAAATTTAGCATTCTTAAAAAATATTTTTATCGAAAAATATTTTAAAAGGAAAATTGAAATTTGTTTAAATAACAAAAATAAGGAAGACAAGTTTTTGAGTGTAAAATTTATTGAATAAAATTTATGGAATTATTTAGTGATTTGCAAACAGATATTAATGTTGTAATGGATGAGAATCCTAACATTCCGGATGTTTATATGGATAGTCTGTCTATTTCTACAACGATACTCGATTTCTACAATCATACTCGATAGGTTGTGATTAAATGTATATGTTAAATATTAGACGATTTCGGATTTATAATCATCAACATTGTCAGTTTCCAATCAGTCGAAGTCATGATTTGACCTGATGAATGACATTTCCGGTTAGATAAACGATGTGTAGATTAAAGGAATGATTATATGCTAAGTTCGAGCGATCAAAGACGGCATGGGTTTCTAAGCTAACGTATTCTACCCGCAACGACACGATATGATATGGAAATTTCAGTGGAACGCAATTACGTGGGGAATTATGCTTAACTCGGAGGATTTCAAGTATTTTCATAATGTTATTGCTCTCAGAAGAGTAGTTGATGTTTTCGCTCAATTGCCTACAAGCTATACAGCATTTTCTCTCCAGGTTTCATCGGAGCTTTACGAATATTACTGCAAATTCTCTACTATCGAACTTTTCGGTCATTACTAATGTCATTGAGAATTGAATTCGATAGAAGTGGTAAACTGCCGAAGGTTTGTCTGTTGGAGGAGAATTAGATGGATAAGATAATGCGTTCTCACGTGTCTGCCAAAATCGAATTTCTGACTCAGCATGCCGCACGGTCTCTGTTTCTCTCTCTCATTTTCTATTGGCTAAACCAAGAACTCTATTTGTTACTCATATATCAGTTTTCTTTCAGTGTCATTGCATAGAGATACTCATACTCTGGGTGTGCCAAACGGTCAGGCCATCTGCTGTCCACCGATTTGGTAAATATCGGTTCAAAAACGCCCGTTCTATCTGGTCTCATCCGAATAATAATAATAATAATAATAATAATAATAATAATGATAATAATAATAATAATAATAATAATAATAATAATAATAATAATAATAATAATAATAATAATAATAATAATAATAATAATAATAATAATAATAATAATAATAATTTGGTAGTTATTCAGCTTTTGATTTAAAAAATGAACATTCTTATTAATTTCTAAAAATGCTATTCATATTCATAAAAATTTCGTATTCCTATAGGCATTTCAGGTTCTTTTCAGCATACTTTATTAAATAGAGAAGATAGAAAAAGCTTTATATATTTAATTGGATTATTAAATACTTGGTATACATTATCATAAAATTACAAAAATTAACATGTAATCAATCAAATAAAATTACTTTTGGTTTCCCTGAAATAGATTCGATCTCAATAAAATATTCAAGGTCTTCGAAATGTTGGTGTACGAAGGGGAGAAGACATTTTCTTAGTCAGACATACGATCCCATGCATTGGTCTCAGACTTTTCCCAACATACATCACATGACCTCGTTAATATTCCCTCATGTGAGCCCGTGGCGATGTTTCCACGTTGGTACTGCCCACACGGGTTGGAGTAGGTTAACAGGTGAGCCCCTGCCTTAGGACTACTATTAACCCCCTCTCGGTACAGGTTCTAAGGTGCCTCAGAAGGACTTACCCACAATCTCATACATTCTCGGGTCGACCCTGGTCCAAAAGGACGACCTTCATACAATGCCATACATTTAGTTCATCAATCGAATCGGGTGTTTCATTCATCATCTCGTAAAATAACTCATTAAATATCAAATGATTATATTAATTATACGACACATTTATTTACAGAACCACAAAGGTTTCACCTAAAATCCAATACACAATCACTAAAGATAAAATGAGAAGTTGTCAGGTTCTAGAGGGTGGTTGCGAACATATCCGACCAGGTAGATCAACACCGTCGTCACCTCACGTTATTAAAAGACTTCTCCGTCGGCGAACACTTCGTCAATGTCCACTGGCAAGCGACGGTCGGCGAGGTATTTGATACCATCGGCCGGTACGATTCGAAATATTTCCTTGGCCGGAATCACATGGGAACTTGAAATCTCTTTGAGGGTGGACTGGGCCACTGATAACGAAGCTTCCAGTGCTGCCATCGCATCTCTGCGCTTTTGATTTTTGGCGGCCCTGGTTGGCCGTTTCCTTTTGCGAGAAGGCATCGAGTTGTTCGCGAGGGATGCGGCAGGAGGGTGCCACCACCACTGGAGTCAAGGATAGGGTCGGAAGAGCCACCTACCAAGGGCTGATAACCGGATAATACCGGAGCTGGAATGGGCGACAGACAAGAGCCATGCCCTCGACAGTTCGATGCAGATGTTTGAGACGTCTGGTGGTGCAGTGGAAAAACATTGGTGTTGTCTAAGACGGGAAATTCCCGAACTCGTTTGGTCAATTCTGCCTCCGTGTAGACCTTGTGGAGGGCTTCGGATTGCGCTTTAATTGTCAGCCGTTGGCAACGGCTTTCCTCCAGCAGGCTATCTCTACAGTGTTCTAGCCGCAGTATTTTGCTTCTTTCTTCCTTCATTTGTGGCGGGGAGAACCACGTACCTTCGTAGAGATCGATTCTCTTTTTTAATGCCCCGATGTACAGGTGTAGTTGTGCTATGTCGGCATTTTTATCCGCGCATGAGAAGCACGGGCGAAGTTCCTTATCTGTATTAGATTTTGAAGACATCTAGAAATTCAGAAGATATATAATAATCAATAGGGTTTATTTATGCGAGGTCTACACATTCACCTACGAACGCAGTCACACCGTCAATCATTCCACTCAGCAATATCTATAGCAATGGTCAACATTCAACATCATTTTTATTATTAACGGTTTTATCTCAATGGTTTTCAAAAATTCGGGAGACGCGTAATTTATTTCGAACCTAATTTTTAACATTATTCGTCTTATTTTCATAGTTGCTAAAATGTAATAAATTCGATCGACAAGGCAGAGGCTTAGACTATCATTGTCCTAGGAAACGATGAGTATTATTTAACACAGGTGTTTTGTAAAGAAAAGGTTTTTAGGAAGTTTCAATATCGGTTAATTTTTATTATAAAATTATTAAAAATAAAATTTGAATCGGAGTATGAGGGTAGTCATGGAAATCCTTGACTTTATTTCCATACCAACGGTGTTACTTCTCGTATGTATGCGTGTGTGGATTTGATCTGATTATGTGAGGGATGATTATAGTGTGTGCTTTGCCATAACTCATTTTAGGAATTGCTGCTTCTGATTCTTCGCTAGGATATTACTCAATCAGGCACATGTAGTTTGCGTGTGTGTATAAACGATGTCGTGCCTTATTTTCTATTCTGTCACTGGCCGACTCGTAGGTGTGTATCGTTGATTTATCAGTGCTTAATGTTATCGATGAGTTTTAGTTAAAAGAAAATTATACGATATGAATTGAAATGTCGATATTTCTAATTTTGGAAATTAACTCTAAAATGATCGGCTAGTCTCTAACTCCCTCATTATCGCTCGATAGGCTTTATTTACTACGACTAATCGTCGACGATTGGATTTATGAAGTGGTCGTTGCCTTCTAATCTATTCGCTTAGAGTTTTCAGAAGGCTTCCTTATCAATCTGTCACCATCTCTTTAAAGGAGAGTCAAATCGTAAGATAAATCGCACCAACTGGCCGTCATCGAGTTTTCGTCAAAACTGAAGTGAGCGTTTACATTTGTTATCGAGAAATTTTCAGGTTTCGTCTAGATTCGAAGGTTATGGATGATAAAGGCCTGACAAGATGGATTGTCGCGTCTGCTGCACCTGAGGTAAAGTCGAGATGAGAGGTTTATCCGCTAACGTCTTATCGATGTTCATCTTACAAGAAATCTAAGTTCGGACAAAAATCTCAGATGAGTCCCGTGGATTTCTACAGGTAAATACTGCCCGCCATCGTTCATATATGCGATTTACCGATCATAACCGAGTGTAACTAAGAAATTTACGAAAAGAGACGTAGTCGTTTCGTCAAAAATTCGAAATCTAGAAGACTTTCTGGGATTCTCCGTCGATGGATTTTCCTGCATCCTGCCGGACTCTTATCGCTCCAAGGAAAATATCGTGGACATCGACCAATCATCACTCGGTGGAAAATCCTCTCCGTGCAAAATGACTATCATGCATCAGACGTCCTCACCCCTCCTGACCCACCTAAGTGCGGCAATCATCGCTGCCACCACTCTTAGACCGCCAGGAGGGACGATTCTATCTCCTCAATCACTACTCATTAATGTTCATAAAAATTATTATAGAGTTGTATGATATAATTAAATAAATGGATACACTCGTTGTGAAATTATTTATTATATGAAAATTTACTTGTCTGGCGACCACGCCGTCCGAGTCTCGAATATGATGCCATTTTATGATAATCGCAATCGTTGAACTTTTTCGATTTGCTGCACTACTGACTTTATCTAGATTCTCAATATCACTTCTAATAGTCATTCTCATAGCTTCTTCTACAGATTTATTTGAATTTCCCGCATCATATTGGATCCCCAGACGACATCGTCGCCAGCACCATAGAGAGAGAAATACCTTTGGAATTGCAAATATGTTTATTAAAATTAAAATATTTCAGCCATTTATACGTATACATGACAAATAATAAAAAATTCATTCATCTTACTATAAATTCGTTGAAAATCGGGTTCGAGTTTCCTGTTAATTGGTATCTTCTCCTTATGTAGTTCAAATCTCGGTCGTAAATAGTCTGTTGTTAAATGTAGATCCTGTTCCTGTTGTATTCGGTGCTTGGTATAGTTTAGAATTGAGTGTCTGCAAAAGTGGTTCCTGTAGAGTAACGATTAAAAGTGGTCGTGACAATAAAAATTTTACCTGTAGAGTAACGATTAAAAGTGGTACTCTACAGATTTTTCTCTTTCGTTATATATTATTCTTCGTCCAATCAGGACACGACTTGTGTGTAATATTATTATTTATTATTGTTTTTATGTTTTTTAATGTATTATACTAGGTTTTTATGACTTCTTTTATTTTTATTATTGTTTTATTTATTTTCTTATTGTTTCTTAGTTTTCCTCCTGTTTTTTCCCTGCGAATTTATGGCTATTTGGTAATAGTATAATTTTTTGTTTTAATTATTCTAATCGTTTATTTGAAAATGGTTTTATTTCTGTTTATTTCTTGATTTCTTGTTTATTTTCCTTAAATTCCGTTATTTTATTTTCCTTCATTGTTGTGTATGTTGGTTAGTTTTCCTTTTTCTATCTTATTTTCCGTCTCGCAAATTTTATTATTTTAGTAGTTATTTTTATTTCCTTTATATTCTTATTTCTGTTATTGTTTTTCTAATTTAGTTATTCTTGTATTTCTCGTGATTTTTATGAATTTTATTTTATCCTGTTTATTTATCCCTAACCCGACTTTCAACAATCTCGAAACTTAGCCCAACAGAAAATTATAATTGAACACGATCTGTCCTCCGTGAAATAGGTTCGACCAGGGGCGGATTAAGCTTGCACGGGGCCTTTGGCTGCAATTCAAACTGGGACCCGGTCCAGTCCAGCGTCCATATAAAATGATTGCTAGCAGCTAATGTAAGACTGTAACTTGTAAGGCAGATTTAAAAAAAAATCAAATAGAAGTAAATTTAATTTATATAAAGTTAAATGAATTCACACTTAATTAAAATATTTATTATTAGACTCTATATTTCAACCTAGAACCTACGCTTGCAAACTTTTCTCATGGCGAAGTTATCAATTATGTCAGTAAAGCTAAGTGAGCTTACAATTTCATTTTCGATGCTCATTAGAGAGAGCAGACTCAGCCTTTGTTGTCCCATGCAACTTCTAACTTCATTTTTTATTCTTTTCAACTTTGAAAATGATCTTTCTCCGCTGCAGTTTGATGCCATCATTGAGAGATAGATGTGAAGTGCGATGTGAACATTCGGGAAGGGCTGTGTAAAATTTAGCTCATTCAAAAACAGCAACATCTTTAGCTCTGTGCATGTTTTTTGAGGTTCGCATTGTGCTTCTTCCTGTCCTTGACCCTGGCCCTGGATCAGGAATTGTTCAGTGTATGAACCTGACACAGTAATCAACATAGTAGAAGTTTCAAGCTTGAAGTTTTTGTAAAAGCATAATATGCTACTCTAATTTTATTTTTAATTTTAAATTTTTGGGGCCCTAAAAGTTTGGGACTTCTGGCTTTAGCCCAATCAGCCCCCCATTAATCCGCTACTGGGTTCAACCAAAAATAAAGCACTTACGATTCTCGAAAATTTAAATTGAATGAACTAAATAAACTGAAGTAGTTGGCTATACTGGTTACCTAGACGTTCGTTGAAGATAACATTGAAGAATCAATTGGAGGTGTCCGTAAATATATAATTTTTGGTCTTAATTTCAACCAATCAGGATTAGGTATGGTTGTATTTAGCGCAATTTTCCATTTTAATTAGCTTTTTATTATTATCCATTTAATTATTTTAATTTTCTCGTTTTATTTATTAGTTTTATCTTTCTTAAATTTTCTGATTTAATCCTGATGGGTATTCCCTGTTGATGTGTTTTTCCTTAATTTTATGTATTTTTAATAGTTATTAATTGGATTTTATGTATTTTCATTAGTTATTAGTGTTGGTTACTTAGGGGTGTGTCATTTTAAATTTTTAAATGCATTAGGGATAATCATATATATTCACTCGACTCTTTCCAAATCACCTCCATGACTATTGTACTTTAACCATTTGTGTACCCATGGCGACGACCATGTTGGTACTGTACACAAAGGCGAAAAAAAACAATGAGCAGGTGAGCTCTATTACTAAAACTACTCCCCATTGTATTTTCTTTTCGGGTTCTAGACTGCCGATAGAAGGTCTTACGTCATTATTCACTATGTATGCTGTTTTTGGTCCTCAATTACGGGTATTTCCAATTGCTCTCTTATAAAATTTTGTGCAGGGATCCGCCCTTATTTTCCACCTAATAGTTATTGTTCTACACTTCCTACAATATCCAAATTATCCTTCAAAAAATTTGAGCAGGGATTGGCCCTTATTTCCAAGTTAATCCACGCTTCCCATAATATTTAAATTGTACTTCAAAAAATTTGAGCAGGGATCTGCCTGTATTCTTAGTCCTAACCTATGTTTGACCAAAGTACTTCCAGCGACGGACCCGTGGAGAAGCCTCCACATTTCGGCCCGAAATCAGCTGCGCGATTGAAAAGCCAGCATACCCACCAGTCTGAGCATCCCGAAGGTACCCAAAACCATGATATGCTGGATCTCAATTCCACGGTATATCGTTCATAATCAATAAGTAATATAATTGAACTCAATAAAAACTATTATTTAAAACTTGAAACTAAATGAAATTAAACCATTAAAAAGGACAACAAAAGAAAATTTAACTGAGACATTAATTGCATATAAAATTTATTAATTAAAACACTTCGTAAAAATTACAATAAGAATAAAAATAAATTACCAAATCCACGATGGCATAAAATCGAAAACTGAGAGCTTTACTGTCTGCAAATTACATTGTGGTGCTGAAAACAAGTTTTTTCAAATGAATTTGTGATCAGTATTTATACTGATTTTGCATGCGCATTCATGCATGCGCTGTCACTCTATCCAATCAGAGTNTATTCTTGTATTTCTCGTGATTTTTATGAATTTTATTTTATCCTGTTTATTTATCCCTAACCCGACTTTCAACAATCTCGAAACTTAGCCCAACAGAAAATTATAATTGAACACGATCTGTCCTCCGTGAAATAGGTTCGACCAGGGGCGGATTAAGCTTGCACGGGGCCTTTGGCTGCAATTCAAACTGGGACCCGGTCCAGTCCAGCGTCCATATAAAATGATTGCTAGCAGCTAATGTAAGACTGTAACTTGTAAGGCAGATTTAAAAAAAAATCAAATAGAAGTAAATTTAATTTATATAAAGTTAAATGAATTCACACTTAATTAAAATATTTATTATTAGACTCTATATTTCAACCTAGAACCTACGCTTGCAAACTTTTCTCATGGCGAAGTTATCAATTATGTCAGTAAAGCTAAGTGAGCTTACAATTTCATTTTCGATGCTCATTAGAGAGAGCAGACTCAGCCTTTGTTGTCCCATGCAACTTCTAACTTCATTTTTTATTCTTTTCAACTTTGAAAATGATCTTTCTCCGCTGCAGTTTGATGCCATCATTGAGAGATAGATGTGAAGTGCGATGTGAACATTCGGGAAGGGCTGTGTAAAATTTAGCTCATTCAAAAACAGCAACATCTTTAGCTCTGTGCATGTTTTTTGAGGTTCGCATTGTGCTTCTTCCTGTCCTTGACCCTGGCCCTGGATCAGGAATTGTTCAGTGTATGAACCTGACACAGTAATCAACATAGTAGAAGTTTCAAGCTTGAAGTTTTTGTAAAAGCATAATATGCTACTCTAATTTTATTTTTAATTTTAAATTTTTGGGGCCCTAAAAGTTTGGGACTTCTGGCTTTAGCCCAATCAGCCCCCCATTAATCCGCTACTGGGTTCAACCAAAAATAAAGCACTTACGATTCTCGAAAATTTAAATTGAATGAACTAAATAAACTGAAGTAGTTGGCTATACTGGTTACCTAGACGTTCGTTGAAGATAACATTGAAGAATCAATTGGAGGTGTCCGTAAATATATAATTTTTGGTCTTAATTTCAACCAATCAGGATTAGGTATGGTTGTATTTAGCGCAATTTTCCATTTTAATTAGCTTTTTATTATTATCCATTTAATTATTTTAATTTTCTCGTTTTATTTATTTTAGTTTTATCTTTCTTAAATTTTCTGATTTAATCCTGATGGGTATTCCCTGTTGATGTGTTTTTCCTTAATTTTATGTATTTTTAATAGTTATTAATTGGATTTTATGTATTTTCATTAGTTATTAGTGTTGGTTACTTAGGGGTGTGTCATTTTAAATTTTTAAATGCATTAGGGATAATCATATATATTCACTCGACTCTTTCCAAATCACCTCCATGACTATTGTACTTTAACCATTTGTGTACCCATGGCGACGACCATGTTGGTACTGTACACAAAGGCGAAAAAAAACAATGAGCAGGTGAGCTCTATTACTAAAACTACTCCCCATTGTATTTTCTTTTCGGGTTCTAGACTGCCGATAGAAGGTCTTACGTCATTATTCACTATGTATGCTGTTTTTGGTCCTCAATTACGGGTATTTCCAATTGCTCTCTTATAAAATTTTGTGCAGGGATCCGCCCTTATTTTCCACCTAATAGTTATTGTTCTACACTTCCTACAATATCCAAATTATCCTTCAAAAAATTTGAGCAGGGATTGGCCCTTATTTCCAAGTTAATCCACGCTTCCCATAATATTTAAATTGTACTTCAAAAAATTTGAGCAGGGATCTGCCTGTATTCTTAGTCCTAACCTATGTTTGACCAAAGTACTTCCAGCGACGGACCCGTGGAGAAGCCTCCACATTTCGGCCCGAAATCAGCTGCGCGATTGAAAAGCCAGCATACCCACCAGTCTGAGCATCCCGAAGGTACCCAAAACCATGATATGCTGGATCTCAATTCCACGGTATATCGTTCATAATCAATAAGTAATATAATTGAACTCAATAAAAACTATTATTTAAAACTTGAAACTAAATGAAATTAAACCATTAAAAAGGACAACAAAAGAAAATTTAACTGAGACATTAATTGCATATAAAATTTATTAATTAAAACACTTCGTAAAAATTACAATAAGAATAAAAATAAATTACCAAATCCACGATGGCATAAAATCGAAAACTGAGAGCTTTACTGTCTGCAAATTACATTGTGGTGCTGAAAACAAGTTTTTTCAAATGAATTTGTGATCAGTATTTATACTGATTTTGCATGCGCATTCATGCATGCGCTGTCACTCTATCCAATCAGAGTGCGAGAAATTTTGACTTAATTTTGCATACATGCATGAGTGTATGCAATCATTTATCTGTTTTTAATTTCATTAATTTAATTAATTAATTATTTAATTTTTATTAATTTTAATTTTATAAATTTTATAATTTAAATAATTTGAGTTATATTAATTTTTATTAATTTAAACATTTTTATCTTTAAATTTAATAAGTTACATAACCATTTAATTCTATAAACTTTACAATTTACATAATGCTAACTAATTTTATTATTTTGATGATTTAATTTTTATATTGTTTAAATAATTTTCAACTAATTTTATTTTACATTTTATTATTTTTCTATCGAAATTTTTAAGTGTTGAATTTTTCTGTTAAATTTATTTATCTCTTTATTCTATTATACGAGGTTTATTGAATCTTAATGTGTGATGAAATTTATTTTATTTATTTTATATTAAACCTTGGTCATAAATATTTTCAACTTTGCGGTTTTTGTGTTAGGTATTTTCGATCGATTAAAACAAACTCTCAGTTCTCAGTTTCAGCCCAACATTAGTTTAATTTGGTATATCTCATTAGTCATTCACTTTCCATTTTATTGTTTTCCTCTTTTATTTGTTATTTCCTTAAACTTGACTTTATTAATTTTTCCGCCTGATTGATTCCTCAACGTAGAAACCCCCAGGTACGGGGATATGAAGTCCTATGCTCCAAAAGAAAAAAATAATAATAAAAAAAATTTACAGCATTGGATTTGGAAATTTATTGAGAACCATTTACTTTGGCCCAACAACTTCAAAGCACACCCAACTACAAACATCAGCATTTCTGCCTGATTTATTTGCTTGGATTAATATTCTAGAATGGATATTATAGGAAACGATAGAACACCCTTGTTATATACAATCGCGCAAATTTCGGGACTCTCCCTCTATCTTGATTCATTCTTATTAGTACAGCGCTGCGAGGCAATTAGATCCGTCGCGTGTCATTTTTTTCTGAAGACGATTTGTATAACCGATATTGTGCTTTAGAAATAACGGCATTTTTCGAAACTTATTTTACAATTTTGTAAATAATTGTGCATAATCAAATACATTAAAAAAACAATTTAACGTGTTATCTTATTTAATTTTTTTATACCCGCGCGCTATTTATCTTTTGGAGTCAGATAAATCAGTAAATTGTGTTAGAAATTGTGTCAGTAAATTGTGTTAAATCAATATGAAAAGGTAGTTTTTCTTCGTTCAAGTTGAGTTTCTTGATATCGACGCGTGGATGATAGACCAGCTTCGGAATCTCTATTGAATTGTTTGAATTTCGAATTCAACGAAAAAGAATCATTGATAATTTGCGGATCGTGCTATATATAGTGAGTAGCTGCAACGGTATGCGGCCGTGGATACAAAACTCACGGTAGCTAATAAAACGCATGCATGATAATAAACAGAAATAGAAAAATATTGTTTTTAAGAAGCATTACAATTTAAAAACTATATATTTAAATATTTTTTTAATTATCAAACTAAACCATTAAATTTAAATAAATACAATTTTTGTTATGATATTCAAATTTCAACTATAAATATTAGCCAACTATTTTAAAAATCTCGTCAAGCATTTCCCCAATATTACTCAATCACACTTGTGTAATATTTGTTTGAATAATTTCATATATTTTTATTTAGTTTTTAAGTCGATTTAAAGCATAAATTTGACATTCTTTAAAATATTTTGTTTTTACACTTTTTTTTACACTTTGTACACTTAGTTTAAATTATTTGTATTAATTTGTATTACAATAAATTTTAACTAATTAAACTGAAATTAAACTGAATTCTATATCGTTAAAAAATTAAAATTTAAAATCAAATTAAAAAATTTATAAAAAATTGTTTATTTAATTAATAAAAAGTAATTTTATTTTAAAACATTTTCTTAATGGAATTCGAAATTGACCAATCAAATTGCAAATGCATTCTTGACGAAAAACAATTGGTATAACCATTAAAAAAATAAAAAAAACAAATTTTCTTAAATATTCTAGTTCCAAAATGATCCAGATAAATATGTGCCGAAACTCCTTGCAAATGGTGAAACTTTATTGACAGCAATGATCAAGATGCACGATGAAGATTTGGTGGTTGACATAATTGAATCGAAAAAATGGTCTGGATATTTTATCCATGAAAAATTCTGCTGGAAAATTGCCAGTTTTTGTGGCTATTGATGAAAATCAGTGGGAAATTGTGAAGCATTTAATTTTGGAATTAGAAACGATAAATGTTAATGATGCTGACGGAAAATCGGCAGTTTCACGAATCTTTGAAATACTTAATCAACAATTACGTGAAAAAACAAATGAAATTGTAAAAAAAATAACTTTTTCTTTTTTATTAATCTTTTGATTTATTTCCAAAGGAAATCTCAGATTTGTTGATTGTAATCAAAATTATGGTGCTGAATGATGCCAAAATAGACGAATTCCTAATAGACATTAGTAATCAAAGCATTCAACATGAACTCAATAGCTTTTATACCAGAACAATTACAAATTATGAAATTGTTGAAGTTGATATTAAAGTAAGTCTGATAATTTAATTGAATTTCTTATACTTTTCCATCGTAGATGTGCCAGTGCGAAAAACGCGAATGCAATGTTGTCATTGACTGTTCTCACATATTTTGTCGAGAGTGCGCCTCCGATTTAGAGAGTTGCCCATATTGTCATCGAAAATCGCCATTCACGTTACTTAACTTTTATTAAATCTAAAGAAAATAATTTTTAAATTTTTTTATTTCAATATAAAATTTCATTTGATTGGTCAATTTTTGTATTCGCGTTGATAATTTATATTGTTTCTATATCCTGACTCATATATAAAAATATATATTTTGCCAAATGCGTTCGACCCACATCCGCTATATATCAGCCATAAACACGTTTCTACTGTTCGTTATTATTTCTTTTAATTTACTATCCTCATTAATTTTTTGGTGTTCCAACGCTCGCATCAATCGTTCTCCATCCTTTATTTGTTCGCTTCAATGTTACAAATATAATTCTTGTTTTTTCACTAGATTCGATATCATTCCTTTTTGCCAGTTGGTGGGTTACAGGTAATCAAATATTTTACCCTGTTGTGCTGTTTCCAGCGTCACTTAGAATACAATAATGTGTTACCACTTGATACTCGTTGAGTGATCAACGTTGGTGATGTACCAGCAAAAAGTGAGCATACCATTGTATACTATAATTGTCAGGCACTTGCATGGGTTCGCGGACTGCCGATAGAAGGCATGTGTCCGACTTTCCTTTAGGTTCCTACTTCATCAATTCCGCCTCTAGATTTACGGTGAGATATCTCTTGGGTAACTGACACTGAGAATTTCTTAACTGCTCGACTAGATTCATTTATTTCACGACAATCATTGCACTATTACATAAAGTTTTATGAAGTCTGGTTCTGGGTCAGAATCGGCTTGGCATGCATTTTTAGCCGGGTACGCTCGGCTTTTCCCAGGCGTTTTCATTTAGGAGTGATCTTCCGGCGTTTGGCGATCTCTGTAATTTCGGCTGCCACCGGTCTGTCTTGGTTGATCACAGCTTGATCGATTATGGATTGGTTTTCTTGAGTTTCTAGCTGCCGGACTCGTAACCGAAGTGCTTTCATCTCCATCTGATCTTGAGCAGCCTGGAGTTGCAATTACTGTATCAACCTCATGCGTTTGTTCATTTCCGTGCGGCTGCACCAGGTGCTCTCAAGTTTCCATCATCGCCCCTTGAATTTGTCGATCCGCCTGCGCAATTCTTCATTCTGTTTTAGCACTTCCTCACGCAGATTCTCCATTAACTCTATCACTGAATGATAAATTGGAATAAAAGACAATTCATTTAATATCGAAGCTATTTAGGTTGAGATGTCAATGATTCGAGCGTAAACTACGTTTCATTCTCAAGATGTTAAATTATGACTGTTACATACTTTACGCTAACCGTTCCATTCATTCTGTGTGTATTGGGAGGTATTCTAATCCTTTTTCGTAGACTATCGTTGCACTTAGAATAATTGTCGGTACCTTATATCTTCCTAGCACTTCCTCGCGCAGATTCTCCATTAACTCTATCACTGAATGATAAATTGGAATAAAAGACAATTCATTTAATATCGAAGCTATTTAGGTTGAGATGTCAATGATTCGAGCGTAAACTACGTTTCATTCTCAAGATGTTAAATTATGACTGTTACATACTTTACGCTAACCGTTCCATTCATTCTGTGTGTATTGGGAGGTATTCTAATCCTTTTTCGTAGACTATCGCTGCACTTAGAATAATTGTCGGTACCTTATATCTCAACCCCAACTTAGGATAAATGATGTTTACACACACACACACACACACACATATTTGCATTTCGTTTCCTCCGATCCAACACCTTCAGGTGTAATATCACTAACCTATATTATTGCCGGTACTCATTCATAGTCACGCATGCTCCACACCATCTACGTTCTACAGTTATTCGAAAAATTGGTTTAATTGGTTAAATTCTAAGTTTCGTCACCAAAGATCAGTCAACCACGCCTCAAAAACGGAGACCTCAATTTACTACAACTAATATTTTATTTTGAAATACTAGATTTCATGTAGAACCAATCCTCTGCTTTTATAATGATAATGTATCTTTAGTAGTGAGAGTTTTCGGGAAACATATATCTCCTGAAAACATAATTATACTCACTCGTTACCTTCAAAAATCATAATATGACAGTTAAACTTCACGTTAGATTGGTAAAGACGGATTCAAAGAAACCAATAATTATTCACATGTTTGAATACTACCAATAATGATCACAACTAATTAGTTAATATATGCGGCTGGTGATATTCATTTACCATTATTTTGTTAATTTAGGAAATTCGGGTGATACAAATTTTTAAATATTGCTACCACGGTAACTGTATCTAAAGCGTGCTTATACATCATAATAAAACTCAAAGCCTTAATACAGTTGCGCGATAACCGACATTCCCAAAGATATTCAAGGTATCTATCATGATGAGCCAGAGACAACATGGCTTTCCACCAATAAAAATCTAATAAGACCAAGATATAAAAATAATTTCATTGTATAACATCTAATGTACAAAAATTTGTCGAAAAATTCAATATACATCAGATTCCAACATGAAAGAGCTTTCTTTCAATCTGGTTTTTAACTTTTTAACTGAGTTAGTACTGTCGAATTGTGAAGAATATACATCTGGAAATTTCACCATTATTTTCCTTTTTCTTTCTCTAAAATCTACTTAAGAAAGCAAAAAAAAATCGATTCTTACTTCTTCAGAAGTGCTTTATTATTTTCAAATAAATTGACAATCATATCAATTTGTGAACGGGCAACTGAAATCTTTTCAGTATTTATACGAATCTATTGTTATAAAAAAAATCTAATTTAATAAAATCAATAATTAGTTCATATTTGTAGAAAATGGTAAAAATAAAGTTCTGAAATTTGAAGAGAAAATGAAAAATGCCGATGTTTGATCTATAACGGAGTTGGGTTGCACCAAATAATGTTATATGTGACCTTCTCCAAACGAATGTGAACAATAATAAATATTTAGGTTGATCCATAAAGTCAAGTTGAAATGATGAGCATATATAAAAAGGCTTGAGTTATAAGTCCAATTTATTGAGGAGGGGGCGGTTGTAAGGATTTTTCGGAACGAACATTATAGATTTCAATTCATTGTTTTTTGTTTTAATAAAGTGTATTTTTAATTCCTAAGCTGTTTTGTTTCTAGCAGAATCAATTGTTTTCATATTGATTGATACAATAAAAAGTCGATGAGATCTAACTATGCTGAATTGGTAACAAAAGTCTATTTCAAAATCTGTTTCTATTGATAGTCCAAACTGAGCAGATTACAAAATCCATCACAACCCCCCCCCAATCCAAAGAATTCACTACTTCAACGATTTGACCCATCTAAAATTGTAACGCTTAAAACTGTGATAATATTAATTAAAACTAAATATAAATAAAAACAAATTTAAATTTAACCATTTCTTCGATTTCTCTATGTTTCCTTTTGATCTTCATCAGGAAGTAAAATGCTTCATCGTTGATAGTTTCTCGGCATTTTTCTTGAAAAATAGAATAGTAAAGATTTTCGAATTCGATTTGAAAGCGATGACAAATATTTCCAATATCAGTTTCACGACCATTGTAGATGTTACAGTTATTGAGCATTAAATATATATCATTGATAACAGCCATTCTGTTATCATAGAGACGTTCTTCCATATATTTTTGGATTGTGCTTAAATCAATGGGATATTTTACTAAGTCATGATAATCGGTTAATCCAAGAGATTTAACATCAACCGGTTTGAGAAATAAGTAATTGGTTGATTTGTATTTTGATGACATTAATTCATTAATCAATATAGAGCACTTTCCGTATTCAGAATCCGTCATTGGAATAAAATTTGAAGAAACTATATTTTCAGATACTTCTTTAATTTGTGGTTGAGATAAATTTAAAAATTTTTTAGCTTTTAAATTTTGTTTAGGATTTTTTATGGTCCTTAAAGGCACAATTTTGTGTTTAATCTTTCCAATTTTAACTTCTTCAGCTGGCATTATAGTTAATTTAGTCTTTAAATACAATTTTAATTTCATTCCCATAGATATAATTGGATCATCTGGTGTATTATAAATGTAACAGTTTTCTAACATTAAATTAAAATCCTGTAAAAATTTCCCAAGAGTCTCGTAAAATTTTCTAATTAATCGCTCTTTAATTGTACTTAAATCAATTGGATTTTTTATAATTTTTGGATAATCCTTTATTTTAAAATGTAAACAAAATTTTTTGAAAAATAACTTACCGGCAATTTATAAGCAACGTGATCAACAGGTTTCAAAAATGGCTTTGCAGCTTCATGCCTCAAAAGAAAAGGGATAATTTTTTTTAACATTATATCTAGTTTATTAGTAAATGGTTTCTTAGGACATCTGGATGTCGCCATTGTCAATAATCACATACCATACAAAAACTTCGGTTAAAAAGTCTTAAATATTGTTAAATATTAAAAAAAAATTTTAAATTTCGTAATAATAATACAGACTTTAAAAGAAATCTAGTCGCTTTTAATCTTAATTAATTGTTTCATAAAGCAAGATATTAATAAGCTTAAGTTTAATTGTTTCCTTTAATAAAACAAATACCTGAAATAATTATTTAAATTTAAGAGAATTTATTTTATGAAATATTTTATTAAAAATGTTATCGCAGAGTTAATTGTTAAAATTTTAATGACATAACTCGTTATAGATATATTATAGTGAAATAAACTTTATGTAGCTAAAGAAGTTTCAAAATTTTGAGAAAAATAATGTTTTGGAATACCAATAAATTACCCAAACTAGTGATTGATTAAAGTAGTAAAACATGCACAAGCAATGCACAAATTCAACTTAGAAAAACTTTGAAATATTAACTTAAAAAATTTTAAAAATATGTCAACTAGTGATGGCTAATAATTTTCAAAAAATTAGAGAAATTTAAATGATTTATTTCAGCTCGAGGTGCGTGTTCCTTGATGACCGCTTTTGCAAGAGGTAGGGTTGGCTTCATTGACTTGGAGACAGGTCTTCCTGGCGTTGTTTTGCTCAGTTATGGGGACGAGATGCGTCGGTATAATGTTCGATCCCTACTCCACTATTAACAGACGTGGGATTCGGAGCTCACTCTACCCTTGTGTAGACTTGTATAGAGCCTTACTTTGTATAAAATTCATTTGGTACTAGTTTTCCATGATTAAGTCTTCCCGGCATCGTCCTAGTCGAATCAGCTGCTTCTGAAACTCGTTGGCTCAATGTGGTGCGAAACAAGTCCATTCTAACCGATTTATCTTGAACATCAGTTTTGGTGACCTAAGCTTTCAATCAGAAAGTTTCAGTGATGACTTGAATGCATGAGACGACGCTTGTTACGGTTATCATTTTCAGTCATTGCTATAAATATAAATAAAGGTTTGAACAATTTCACGAATGCAAAAAGAAATATTGCTATTCGAAAGGGGTGATAGCAAGAGGAGTATCTGATTTTTATTGAGGTATATGATTTTTATTGATCATTAAGCATATGACTTCATCATGACTCCTGTCAAACACAATTCAGGTCATAACTCCTCCATTATTGCCAATTCTATCTATGTTTCATTTAAGGAATCTGAATTCAACAATAATTCTAAAATTAATGGAATGCAAATGCACTTGCTATATGACGAATATCTAGAGTAGTTCCACTGAGATGTCACCATTCTTGTTAACATAGAAGCACCAAACCATTTGCCGAAATTTCAGGTTTGGCTGCATCTCAGAGTACTATTATTTGCTTTTAATAATAAAATAATAATTTCATCAAAATAACTTTATAACTTTAATCACTAAAATTACTTTAAATTTATATCAACCGACAAAGCAGTTAAATTATATCACAAATATCTACAACGACAAATAGATGTTAAAATTGTAATTATTCTTTGACAGGCTAGGAGAATCTATTTATTCTGGGAAATTGTTAGTTTTAGTTCTATTGCGTTTTATCATACTTGGTCTATTTCTTCCTAGTTTCTTTGAAATTTCTTTGGATTTAACCAATTTTCTCATGAAAACATCAGATCGAAATTGGAATACTACGACATTTGAGTTTGGTTTTTCCATTGATTTTTAGAATAACATATATGGGATTCTTTAATTTAAATTGATATGTGAACACGAATGAGTTTTCTGTCGTGAATACGTTTTATTGAGCTATACTTGAAATATATGAATCCAAAATACCGACTCCTCTTTTCAATCCATTCCCAATTTTTGTACTTTCTTTTTGTTATTAGAAAACAAAATAAAACTTAACTGTTTGTTTTCTCATTTCTATATGAAAGGTATTATGTGAATTTTTGAAATAAGAAAATCATTTTATCCCTTTCTGGTAACCTCACTACGCTGTATTTTGTGAAGCATGAGGCTTGATTGTGATTGGTTTGCCAAAGAAGAATATGCAGGGAATGGGAACATGGTACCACAACTTCCTGGTTCTTCAGCATGTGCTCGAAAACTAAAAATAGACGTTGGTGCTGCGATTAAGCTGTTGGCTGCCGGCAAAATATGAGCTCTACCGTAAGAACTGCTAATGACCAGAAGAGTATCTGGGTTCATGGGCTACCGTAGAAGGGATAGTGTTCCATTTTCTCTTGTCCCCTTATCATTTTAGATTTCACTGAATCTCTTAATTGTTACTATCTACTCAGTACTACCCTGTCAGAATCTCTCCTGCAAACAACTTTCAAAGAGTTCGGAAAAATTACGGAATAAGTACTTTCTGTTGAATTGTGGCGATTACATAAACATATTTTATTAATTATTATTAAATGTAAAAAGGTATGGAATTTTATATTTATTATTAATATTACAACAGACTCAATTTCGTTTTTATTATGGTTACTCTAATAATATAAATCTCTTGACTTCCAGATGAAAAGAATAGATCAACATATTGTTTATAATTTTTATTCATTACTAGCTTTCATAAGACGAATTCTTAAATGGAATTACACTTCGCTTTTAATCAAATTTTGAATTCTCTTCAAACAATCAATTTAAACAATAACAATGATATTAGCAACTGTATTTACAAAACTAAGCAAGAGAATTAAAAAAAACAAATATGATAAAATGGTTTATTTTTTATAAGCTGCATTTGTGCTCATCTTCAATTCCCTGAAGCGCTTCCTCTCCAACTTTCCGGGCCTCGGCTTACACAGCCTTTTTTCGATTGTGGGAACAGTTGGTCTCCCTGAGATTAGCGTCACAATTGCTAGGAATAATTCATTCTCGAAGTAGATTGGAACGCGACCGACTCCAGCATCCATGTGTGCTCCCTCTCGCATTTCCAGAATTCTTTGAGGTTGCTCTTGGATCGTGATCTTAAGATCACGAATGATCCTTGACCCGAGATTTCTCTATGGACTCGATCTTCTGATTTAATTTGCGAACATTTTCCGGGCGGAACCATGTCGCTTCCATTCGATGGCATTGCCGCACCATCGATTCTGCTATTTCTGCCCGATGAGCCGCTTTGACGTATAGCGGGCTACGTCCTGCCTGAATTTTTCCATCTGATCTACTAAAATTAAGTTAGTCAAATTTAAGTTAATAGCGCAGATAGTATTTATACTACAATCTATATTTTGCAATTCTAAATATTGTTAAAAACAATGCTTTTGTTTTAATTAACTAACAGCTAAATTGTTTAAATAATATCTTGGCTTAAATTTGTGGACTATAGTCAAATTCCAACATTTAGCCGAGGTATGCTCTCTCATCTGGAAGTCAATAGATTTTTCTCTTATAATTTTATGGTCTCTATCGCTTATCTATTAGTTCCCATTGTCGCTGACAGTATTTAATTAAATCTTCCATTAAGCCGGATCCTTTTCTTTTCCCAGTCCCTCAGATTTTCCACTAATCGAATCTAAAAGATAAAATTTAACAAATAATTTGCTTTTTTAGTTCATGTAATGATCTCAATTCTAACATATCTAAATTCGAATTCATGTTAACATTAAAATATAATTATATAAAATATTCTAGTTCATTTTTTTATAATTTTAACAAATATTATATTTTTAATTCTTAATTCTTTTCATTGCTGTGGATTTGATTTGTGTTTATTTCGTGCTATACTTCTTGTCTTTGTTATTTATTTTATTGTTATTATGTTTCTTGATTATGGTGTTATATATGCTCATTTTTTCGTGTTTACTTGGTGTTTTCTACATGTTTTATTTTAAATCAACTTAAGACTATGTTTGCATGTTGTTTTCACGCATCTTGGTCTAAATTCTACGTTTAGCTTGAGTCAAAATCAGTTTTTACCTAACAATAGTATATATTTAAAACAAGTCATTAAAGTCAAAATTCTAAAATATTATTTTTAATAATTATTTTTTTTAATAATCAGTGAGCCTAAGTGTAAATGCATCACTTGTTACATGCAACAATTATTACTATTTCATCGCTTTTACAAAACATCATTTAATTTATTCTATAAAGTAACGACTTTTTCTTTGAGACATATTCTGACTTCTCCCGTATAGTTTCTTTTTTGACTTATTAAAAAGCATTAATTGTAGAACTGCGCAAACATCGAGCTACTTTGGAGCCAACAAGAAAAGACAAAGATAAAAATGGAAATGAAGAAACTTTTTCTTGTAAATACCAATGTTTGAAAAATATTTTATAATTATTTGGTATTTTATTCTTAAATTTCTACCCTATGAAAAATATATTTAAAACTGCGTGCCCCTTGTTAGCTTTTTTACGGCTCACCCTAGTTCCTATCACTCTCCTCCTCAAATGAAATTCAATGAAACTTGCCCATCAAAAAATAAAGTGATAGACTAATTACCAAATCTGTTCAGCACTTGATTCGGATTTGACAGATGAGGTGTCACACGTAATTAATGTTTTTGTCATAAAGTAGTTTTAAAAAATTGTTGAATAAAATGACGAATTGCATTTTTGCGACGTGTCTGGATTTCAAGACTCTTGATGTGTCGACATGGTATCCATTTAGGGTAGATTATAATCAAACTAAGTAAGCGGAAAATAAGTGTACTAATAAGTTTAGTGACCCCTCCCCCCTCCCTAACATCATTCCTGAGATATCTTTGGAGATAATCTGGGTTAATTAAATAAAATATTGAATTTTCATCGTTCCACCTACATTATTAATGTTATTGAAAATTTTGATTAAAATGTTTATAACAATTTAAAATTTTAAAATTAAAAAAATTCATAAAAAAATAATTTTGAAATAGAAATTTGTTAATTTTTTGCCTTGAGAAAATTGAATTTTTTTGTAGCGTTTAAACATATTGTTTTTTTGACTAAAGCACTTTTGTGTTTTTCATCTATTTGAATTTTACAGATAAATTATAAAAAATTATAAAATTATATTGTAAAAATTTTTGTAATAAATTCATTCATTGATTCTTAATCATAGACATTTTAGTCTTTTCTGTGATTTTCAGTTTTCTTTATGTTTCTGAGGCTGACTATTAGCTGGATCGGATTACCAATTTGGAGGCCCGGAACTAATTTTGTTAAGTAGGCTCCTTTGTTCAAATTTTTAGATATTGTAATAATTATTTATGTTAATATTAATAGGATAAAATAAATGATAGTTTTATTATTATTGTTCATGATACCTAACATAATTATTGTTTTTAATATTATCATGACATATTGTTTTTATCTCACCTCCCGCTGCATGAATTTGATAGTATGGCATACAATTTATTTAAAAATCTTTGCGGTCAGCATTGAGTGTTGAAAAGCTGTCAATAATATCTTGGAAATCTAGCTGGTGAACAATTTCACATTCAATATTCATAAGCGTTAGATCAGATAATCTCTGTTGTCCAATCGTCGACCTCAACGCATTTTTATTCGTTTCAAATGACTAAAATATTTTTTATCACTACAGTTAGACACTGGCAGAGTGAGATAAATGCCTAATGCAATGTATACATTCGGAAATCTTGTCTGCATGTTAAAGTTTTTCAATATTTCCAGCATTTGTAGAGGTGTATGTTTTCTTGGTGCTAATGGAAGTTAACGTAGTAGAGTGTAGTGCCTTTGCATTATATTATATTTAGTTTAATTATTATATAATTAATTAAATATTTTTTAAGTTTTAAAACATTTTGTTTTAATAACGAGAAAACAAGATGGAGTCAACTTTCAAAATTCGCAGCAGCTCATTCCAACAACAAGAGTCACAGCTTTCTATTGATACTTACAGACACGCATTCTACATTTAATACTTTAATAGCACACTATTTTGTTTATCAGAACCAAATATAATTTTAAGATTTGGAGATAACTTTGAAAAATGAAAAATTCCACATAATTCTCTAATATTTTTTTCTAAAGTGCAATTAGTACTGTGGCTAATCTGACCCTAACTATTAGATATTATCAAATTAAATTAAATTAAATTGAAACAAAAAATAAAATAAATATTGATGTAAAGTATTATTGTTGAGAAATTCGTTGTGTTGTTTAATTAAACGAGACACAAGCAGAGTTTGTATTGTAATAAATTTACTTTAGTAAGGTACTAGGTAGATATGATCTCCCGGTGCACCATTAGTTACCGCGCACTGGTTAGCAACAACAGAGGTACCTCCTCCTTCAAATTCAAGTCGCGATTATATAAACACATAATTCTCTATGTATGTATGTGAATGAGTGATTATGGAATAACGCTTAATGGCCAATTTTATTATCAATTTTCATTTTGATCGACAACATGGAATTTTATTTTTATTTTATCTGAAAATCGGCTTTCCTCTATGGAATGACGCATGATTTGTCCATTTTGGACCTTTAAACATTTTTTAGACCTTTGAATCCAGCAAATTGAAAGAAGCAACTTTACTGATTATAAAGGAAGCTTCAAGCCTTTTAACTCATTCTTTACGAGTCATTGACCTGGTGCTCAGAGAAATAATAAAGGCCACTCGATCATTTGGACGTAAACTGCTGATTTTTTGGAGGCGACTTTCGAAAACCACAAATTTTATACCAAGAGGAATGTCACGGATATCATCGATTTTTGTGTCAAAAATTCATTTTTATGGCGACACGTAACACAGAAGCTTAAAAACTAGCATGCGTTCAGCCGGTCAACATGAGTTTAATCGATGGGTTTTACACCTAGGATTGCTGAATGGAACGCGATTAATAGTCTTTGTCAAAATTGCATTATAACGGAAATCATTACTGGAAGCAATAAAGGGGAAGAAGGATGCATTCCTCTAATAGACTAAGCGCCAAGTGAAAGCAGTTAACCATTTCAAACGAAGCGTCGTCAATTTCTGGTGATCTTGGCGTTGGCTATGACAATCAATAAGGCACAAGGTCAATCTTTCGACCATGTTGGTGTTTTCTTGCCTGATCCAGTCTTCGCACATGGACAACTTTATTAACTCCCGGACGGTATCACGAAAATTTAACAATTCAAATTACCGACTCTTTTAATCAAGGATCTTTCGGAGGTGATCAAACTTATACCAAAAATATTGGCATTGAATTAAAATAAATATGGATTTAACCACATATTGCATCATTTTTTTACATACAAATCTATGGAGAATTGTATTTGGATTGATAACATGATTCCGTCATTTTTGACCGGTTATAGCTAGTTGATAATCGATTGTCGTAATTATTTATTTTTATTGATTTAAAAGGGCAGTCAGTGATTTTTAAGTGAAAATTAAAAAAAAAAGAATTTCAAGTATTGATTTAAAGCAAAATTATTGAATTATTGGATTAAATATTGATTTTAAAGTGAAATTTTACTTTTTTGTTTTATCTCGCAGTAGCGTGGGGATTTGAGATTTTCAAAAAGTTATTTCAGCAAAAATATAAAGAACGACTTTTTCGAAATTTCATTGAAAAATGATTAAAAATACAAAAACCAAATATTTCGTATCTTAAATGACACCAGGCTCCAAAACATTGTCATACAAAAGTTTTTTTTTCTTTGTAAAATGTTAAAGCTTTGCAAGTACATTTATTTAAAAGGAAATCTTTTCGTAACCTTCTGAAATTCAGTCTAATTTACTATTATTAAAATTTTAAATTTCAGCCATATGAGTGATTGAACTTCCTTTTTAAGGTCATATTCTTTGCGGCATTTTTGAAAAAGCACAAAAAATCTCTTTTATCGCTTGTAAATAGTAAATATAAGAAACAACTGAGAAAGATTATCTATAAACAACATAGTGGTTTTATTGCTGCATTATTACCTCTTGCATTATCTTTATTAGATGAAGCAGGTTTATAAGAAAGTCGAAGTTCATAAACAATTGGCGGTACTCTTTCCATACGGAATTTTAAACTTGATTCTAATTCAAATTGTTTCAATGGAGAAAATTTGGAAAAAATCCAAAAGATCCAGCATCTTTCGGTGGAGTCCACAAATCAAGTTTGTTATATCAATAAACTTTTACGATTTAAAATTATTACTATATATAAACATTTGTTGGTGAAGTTTAATTATTTTAGGTTTCAAAGATCCTTCATTAACTATCAAGTTTTGTAAATATATTTATTTGCGCAATTAGAGTCACAATCTATTTTTTTTTTAAACTATTGATACGTAATTTTATTTATTTAACACGAATTTTCGCAACTGCCTATTTCGTATATATGTAAAAAGTTGGGTCAAAAACATTTTTGTAAATATGAGCGCTGAATAAACGATCACTTTCAAAAGAATTAGAATTAGTTAATCTTTCCAGAAGAAAAACTAGAATGCATCGCCTATTAAAAAATAATGTATTAATAAATCAAAAAATAAATAAAAAATTCGCTTATTTATTAAGTCAGGTAAAGATTTACAACTTTAATCGAATTAGAAATGTTTTTAATCTCAATAAATAACTGTTTAAAATTTTCACAAAAATTACGGGGAAAATAATGAAGCGGGATTGTTTGGGGAACACTGGTAAGTTGACAACATTGGTTGCCGATAATGTATAGGTTTATATCCCAAATTGAAAGAGGAAGAAGCGGTCAAGGAATCATTGAAATAACTTCTAGTTTTAAAACGAAACTGATTATCGAATGCGTCTGGTTCAGTCGTTGAAGTGTTAACGGAAACGAGACTGTCAGAAAATGTGGCAGTTGAATAGTTAGTGTTGCTTGTCAAATTGGACATGGATCCTAAATTCGGTACACCGCTTATGTTGATAGCACTTTGAGGAAATGTAAACATGTTTTGTGAAGTTGGATTATTGAAATTTGTTACTGGATTGAATGACCAAGGGAAAGGCTTAGAAGCTCCCCATGCAACAGCGGCTGCGGAGTTATAATTAGAATAGTTATTATAAATAGACTCATCGAAAGGAGACATTAGAGTTCCAAAAGGTGTACTGAAACATGATCCTTTAAAAGCCTCAAATTGTCGTTCACGTTTTCTCCATTTGGCTCTTCGATTTTTGAACCAAACCTGAAAAAATGTGTTATTATTATTAATATTATTATTATTATTATTATTATTATTATTATTATTATTATTATTATTATTATTATTATTATTATTATTATTATTATTATTATTATTATTATTATTATTATTATTATTATTATTATTATTATTATTATTATTATCTTTATTTTATTATTTTTATTATTATCATTGCTATCATTATTATTATTTTAAACAATAAATCAATGTTATAAAATATAAAAAAGATAAAAATATATTTTCATAAAAATCCGATAAATTTAAAACACGATTTAAATCGTCGATTAAAATTACCATTTTTTATCATATTTCTGTAACTAAAATTTTCAAATAAAATTCTAATTATCAATATTTTTATAAAATTTTCGTGGAGAAAGAAAAACCATTTCTCAAACATTGGATTGGAAATCGCAATTGCATTGATATTTAAATATTCGTATTTTCAATAGACGGAAATTTGACATGTTTTCCCAATTGAATAAAAGTTTTGATTAATTAGACTATTATTCTCAAGGGTCAGATCAAGGCATATGTTTGGATGGTGTCAGAAAATATTTTGTTATAATTATTTCTAGAATTCTAATAATAACTGTAATAATAAAAATAATTTCATTATATATACATTAATTTAATTTCAAATTAATGTAATTTAATTATAAAACTTTTTAAATAAATATAGGTTTTAAATGTAATAAAATTCAAGGGACATTCAAATCAAAATGAAATCGAATCTTTTTTCACAAGATCCGTAAGAAGACAATTCAAATGGAAATGGACAATAAATTAACCTCTTAATTCATTTAATATAGTAAATTCTGATACAAGAAACTAAATATTTTCCAGGAACGTGAGACGTGAACGTGAACTTTGATTTCACATATAATTACAACTGAATTTCTTCACTAGACAATTTTGCACTTATTTTCTTCCATTCGAGAAAAGTTGCCGTCTGCTTAAATCAGCAAGTTGAGACAAGTTGTTTTTGCAAAATCTGTTAATGTTTTGTGCATAAATAAAGTAAAGAATATAAAAATTGCGGAAAAACAACAGCTTTCTGATTTTTATTGGTGCGTTTCAGAGGTTAAAATACTCTGAAGGCATTTGCATTAGTTTTTTCAAAATATTATTGTCATTATTATTATTATGTAAGTATGATTTTATATTTTCTAATTTTTTGTATTATGTAATAATATTATTCTATGTTTATTAATATTTTTATTATCCGATTACTGAGCAATAATTAAGACTTATTAATCAGTTTACCTCTCTATAATTCTACAGAACTTTTACCAAATATTTATATTTTTTTATCTTATTAATTTATTAATTTAAAGTCGAAATTCAATTAATAGAAATATAATTAGATCAAAAATATTAATTGAAATATTAACTCAGATATTTACACGAATTTTCTTTATAAAAATACTTTCCATGTCCAATGCAGGTAAAGATAATTTGATAAGTGAACTTTTGTATTTCATTCATGAAAGAACGTAAACATCTTCAATTAAAATAAATAAAAATATTGGGAAAATATAAATTTAAAATAACCACTAAGACACAATGAAAGTATTTAATGGTTAACAAGATTCAAAATATTTGCAGTGAAACAAGGGAAAAATTATAGAGATCAAATAACATAAAATTTAGCAATTTTGCCGAGGCCCCGCGCTTTCATATTTCTAACAATTATTAGTAGCCAAGGTAAGTTTTTGACACCAAACGCAATGCAGTTTTTGCAAATTAAAGTTTATTAAAAATTATCTAAGATCAACCATGCAACAAGATAAGTTAGAGGGTGACTATGTTGTCAATACGCAGGAGGTAACAAAACAGATAAATTTTGATGATATTATCGAGGAATTAGCAATGAAAAAAGGTTTGTACGAAATATGAATAAAAAAATATGTTTATGTATGCATATTATTTATTATATTGAAGAAATAAATATTTCATTAAATAAATTTATAAAATTATGTTCATGTATCATTTCTTCCTCTCTAGGAAGGGACACCGCAAAACCCACAGCCGTACCTGGGGTTAGGGTATACATTTACGGTATAAGGCTTTGCATATTGTTTAATCTATGCTATGTCTAAAAGAGTAGTGTTGCAAAAAGGTATGATACATTTATGCTAATCTATACATTACAACAAAGGCTTTTATATAATTTATTAATTATTATATATTTAATTGATATCAGAAACTATCGTTCCTCAACAAGGTAGAGGATAAATTAGTGGTTCTTCCAAAATTCGATTCATTTCGATTCAAGAAGACCGTAGAGGAAGATTGTTGCTTTTATGATTGTAAAACAATTATTGAATTATAACTGTAAATATTGGGTTGATATTTCATTGTTTTTCGACTAAAGAGAGTACATAAATGGATTTTCGAAATATAATATCTTTATATGAATTAGAATTTCTACTGTTGGCGATAAAAAACTTTCATATCATATTTTTATGGCAAATCGTCAATGCCGGACAGACAGACAGACGTTAATATAGAATTACATTCATTAACTAAAATTTTCTGTTAATTGTAAAAAGTAAAGTAGCAACCTTATGTTTACCCACTTCGACTTATACGCGAGTCAAAAAACGTAAGAATTAAATTTTAAGTAAACCTTTTTTTATTTTTGTTACTTCGACTTATATGCGGATTTCCAATTTAGGACTTAAAAACCTCTTAAAATTTACTCAACTTATACGCGAGTATATACGGTATATATATAGTGCTAAATATTACATAATAAAACATTGGAAAAGGAGTGTCTAGAATTTGTGTTGCATATGAGAGGAAAGGAATTAATGAAAATGAATGAAATATTAAAAGAAATAAAACCAAACCAAATGTGAATAATATAACAAAAATTTTATTGAAAATAAAACCGATTCAAATTGTTAGAAACTTAGGTTTAAATAAATTTTTATGTCAAAAATTCGATTTTATAGTAATAATAATATACAATTAATATTATATACTATTTACATCAATAAGTAAGGAACGGAAAAGTTATGTACGGATTCACAGTTAAAATCCATATAGTGATTATATGCACAAAATAATGAAATTTCCACAGTTTTGGTTGCCATTCATATCTAAGTGCCACGTTATAATTGTAATTTCGTATTAGAAATTTCCTGCGCATGAAAGTTTTATTGTTTTTTCTTAATAATAACTCATACATTATTAGATTAAATTAACCACGGACAAATTTCATTAAATGGTAGCATGGGGAAATTTCTCAGCCCTTGACAGCTTGTCATTCAACACTCTGGAAATTTCTTTGTGACCTCCAATGACAAAACAAAGTTTTTAAAAATAAAATTGGAATAATTTTAGGCTGGTCAGCAACTGTCATTACCAAAGAATAAACGGGAAAAAATCAAATCTAACTCTGAACCTTCTAAAAAAGAAATACCTACAACCGTAATCTACAAATTAAAGTGAAAAATTACATCGGTTCATTTTTTAATATTTCATCTGTGAAGGCCACAAAAAGCTCTTGGTAAATTCCAACTACTCACGTCAGTGTGTGCACAGTGATTTTACACATGCCAAGTAGTTTAATATGTTTATGTTTATGTATAATTTGATGTGTGTCAATTTTTATGTTTTGTTTTATTTAATATATATATATTTGTATATATTCTTCTGGAATTTGGAATTTCAGTTGTTGTTTCTGGTGCTTACGAGATTTTTTATTTTTTGAGTAAATTCAAATTGTACCGAAATAAAAATTTTGATTAATGGATTTTATTTCTTTCATTTTCAATGAAGATGAACAAGGATTTTATCGCATTGGTTATTTATAATGCATCGGAAATGTGCCAAGCTGGATTTGCTCGGCTGATGTATCAAGAGCTGTTTTTCTTTCAATTGTTGATATAAAAAAGTTCTGGCGTCAATGAATTGAAAAGAGCTTCCAGTTCTTCTTAACAAAGTGCCACTCAAGTCCAAAGTTAACAGAGAAAAAATGACTCAAATCTTGTTTGGTACATTCTATGTTCTGTTGCTATTCAAGCTGTTCTGTCGTTTTATTCTTCAGGAAGAAGTACCGGCATTGTTTTAGATTCCGGAGATAATGTACCACATAATATGCCAATTTATGAAGGTCATGTGTTGCCTCGTAAAATTTGCAAAATGTATTTGACTTGGAGAGATTCGACAGGTTATTTGATGAAAATACTGACAAAACAAGGTTTCGGTTTTACAGCTACAGCCAAAGGAGAAAAAGTTCGAGATATTAAAAAAATAGATATATACTAGAAACTCTCGTGGAGCGGGGAAGAATGGTAGCGTATAATAAGAAATTCTTGATATTCGAAACAAAAGTCACAAAGCTTATGAATTGAAACAAATGAATTTATTAAACTTTTCAAGATTTTATTTTGTAGAACAAAAAGTTTTAAAAACGTTTTCCCACTAAACTTTTTAAAAGACTTATAGTTTTCTATGTCTAGCATTTTGGAAGTGCAAAATTGAAATTCCTTTGCTTTAGTAATTTACCTCTCAATCAAATTGATTTTTTCGAAAATTTTAAAGTTTTAGAAAATAGTAAGAAATATTTAAAAACTTTAAAAAATTTGAAAAATTTTGATATTTACTCCTAAAAAAATATTTTGAAATTTGAAAAATGAATTTAAATTCGCATAGGACTGTGTCAACATAACCGGAATGATGCTTTCTAGCTCTAATTCAGTTATTCTTAACCTGTGTTCAATCGAACCCCAATTACAAAGAGTTCGTTGAATGCACTTATGACACTTTCGGGGTTTAGTACCTCCAACAAGGTAAAGACCACTGTTCTAAATTCAATCGTACATTTTATCAGGCGTTTAAAGTTCAGAAACTTTTAGTGATTAATTATTAAACGCTCCATTTCTATTTATTACAAAATATATAACTTGAATATTTTATATATTTTGAAAAATTATGAGTTGATTTCCGGATACTTTAAATAAAATGTGTTATTTTAAACTATTTTATTATAATTGTTTTAAATTTGTTATAACAATAAATAATAATAAATAATAGTAATAATAATAATAATAATAATAATAATAATAATAATAATAATAATAATATTAATAATAATAATAATAATAATAACAGTAATAATAATAATAATAATAACAGTAATAATAATAATAATAATAATAATAACAGTAATAATAATAATATAAATTATTTTACATATTTTTCAATTTATATTATTATTATTAACAGTATTTTAGTATTTATATTGATATTTATAAATGAATAAAATAAATATGTATCACTACGTACTCTCACTCTTGCTTCTGTTAAATTTGTCCAAACCGCAATTTCTTCTCTCGTATTCATATCAGGGTACCGATTTCGGGAGAAAGTTGACTCTAATTCCTGAAGCTGTTGACTAGTGAAATGGGTTCGTTGTCGTCTTTGACTTCGATTTGATACTGATGCGATTTTTTTTGAATTTTCTTCGCGTTTAGATTTCACTATTGTCGTTGAATTATTTGGATTATTATTTCCGGCAAGCTCTTTCGGCTGGACAGGTAAAGATCCAATCGTATGCGCCGATGGAGAATGACGCGAAAACGTTTCTAATAATTAAAATAATCAATCCAACATTAAAGAGAAATCATTGAAAAAAACATAAAAATAAACTCCATGAAAAATTATGATACAAATTCAAATTTACTTACGAATATTGTCAATGTTTTGATTGCAAAATTCGGATTTTACTACTACTTGTGAAAGATTGGTTACATTTTTAATTGCACCATTGTTACTGTTATTGTTATTATTATTGTTATTGTTATTATTAGAGTTGTTATTGACAATTTTTTTACCGTTTTCCACTGATGCCAAACAAGAATTTGCTTTTTCAAATTGATAGATATTATTTTCTCCGAACAATGAGTTGCTGAATATCTGATTATGACTTGGATTGTATATTAAATGAGAAGTAACAGGTGGTTGTAAATATATATTATGATTTGAGTGATTATGCATAGTGATATTATAATCCCCTTGTCGAACTGATAGGTACTTAAAACTGGATCTAACTCTGAATTTATTTCCTGGGATCAATTAAGATTTATGAGACTTAAAATATTATTACATATGAAACACAGAATACTGATCTGAATTGGATAAGAGGAATTTAAATGGCATATATCTGAAGAACGGATTTGATTAGAGCATTTGGAGAGTGAAAATCAATTCTCTCGATATCAAAGGGGAAGCAAAAGCGAATGAGTTAGAAATCACATTGATTGAAATTCAGAACGCGTCAACCAATCAAATTTCGCATAATAATTTCTGCACACTAACATCAATGTAATGGAATGGAGGAATTTTATGCATGGATGAATTTATTGCACTAATAGTGCGCATGTATGAATTTCGTTGAATTTCTTACGAATTTTAATTTTATGAAAGGTTTTTTTTGTCATCATATGCGTGTTGAACATTTCAGTTCGACAAATTGTGCACGAATTAATTTTTTTTATTAAAAGTATTAATTCTAATCCGTTAATTGCAAATCAGATAAGGAGGGGATTGATGAAAACTCTACTGGGCATTATATAAATGAATAAATGAATGAATCATAGCTCTGTCATTCGGGCTAATTAGGAATTTTAAATTGTTTTTCTTGGATTTTTGCATTCAATACTCACTCAACACAAATTTAAAATTGAATCTGAAAAATCAAATCAACTGATTTTTGAATTTTTCAAAGAAATTTCGATTTGCAAAGCGCTTGAATATTTTAAATAGGTTTATTGAACGATTTATAACTTTTTAAAAATAAAAAGGATCATTAAATTACAAATCAGGATTCTAATAAAATTTTTCCTTGTTATTTTTATTTATTAAAATTTGGTTGCAATCTAGTAAACTTTATAAGCAATGATTAAATTCATTATAATTAATAGGTTAAATTTATTGAAATCAAACCGTAAAGAAATATGCCTCTACTACAACCGAAATAAACTCAGAAATTTTAAAAAAAAATTATTATTATTAATAAAAGTAAAAAATCGTTCAATATTTTTCTAAATAATTTAAATAAATAAAAAGTTTATGTAAAATTTATTATACCGAAATTTGGGATCATGACCATTTTCATAATATATGAAAATTAATTATATGGTTTAATAATATTAATATTAATATATAAATTTAAATGAAAACAACAATTTAATAAATACGAAAAGACAAAATAACAAAACTTAAAAATAATTTATTTTCTTTCTTTTGTCTTGATTCCTTTTTCTTTTCCTGATTTCAGATTTTAATACATTGGTGAAGGATTCAACTACTTGATTGTTTACACCTGAACTACTATTTATAAATTCGAACTTGTGACAAACAGTACTATGGTTAAATGTATATTTTTACAGACCTTTGTAACTCTTGTGTTCGTATGTCCAGACAATTGAATTATTAGCTACCTTAGAGCAAATTATCGGGACAATATTAGCCTATTCTTTATTCGGAATAACTACAGCAAAAGCTCGAGTAATATGTTCCTTGACCTCAACAATGCACAATGCATCTGTTTTATTTTCAACAGATCTTTCTCGATGGCTTTTACATTTATAATTGAGCATGGTTTTATCCAACTCAAATATAAATCCTGGACCACCAAGTTTTGATCGACTAAAATCTGTCATAGAAATTAAGGAAACTAAACGTGTTATTAACATGACTATTGTTGTACCGGAGCAATTAAGGCTTAATTTGATATTAAATCTTTACTGTCTACAGCTTTATTTTGTAATGATTCTTAAAACAAGTTTCAAATCATAACTAAAAGGTTCAAACTTTCAGAAACTGTCAAAAGTATTAAAGGTGTATTAAATGGTGAATTAAGGGTGTATATTCAATAATAAATTTTTAATCTAGGATGTGTATTATAATTATTATTTAATATAATTTTTAATATATAATAATATTAGGGTGAAAATTATGATCATGATCCGAAATTTAGAACAATTAAAAGATAATAAATGCTGCTTCCAAGAAATCATCACTTTATAGATCTGAAATTTGTTTTAATATTAAATCAATAATTAAAACAAACAAAATATAGAAATAAATATTGAAAATTAAGGACCTTATTTGGCAAAAGACGTTATGCGCGTGACCAGGTTCTGATTTCTGTCAAGTAATGTTTTACTTGATTCCAATCTTTCTTTCTACTTTAATATTTCTAGATTTATTCTAGATTATTGTAACAACAAAAATACTCAAAATATTCCTGATGTACAATCTACAATATAAACATAAAAAAACCAAACAATTTGACCAAGTTTGATTATATTGTACTGTAGACTAAATTTGTTCGGACAATTTTTTAAATATACACGTTTTTACTTTGAGCTCGGTTGTAATATATAATACAAATGTGACTTATATTTTCCTATGCTAGCTGAAATTGTTATGTCATGAATCAAGACAACCCCTCATTTATTAAGATCTCAATACGCGACAGTACCAGAAGAAAATGATGTACATGCGTCATCAATACGCCGTACATAAATGAATCTGTAACCAATGCAATTTTTTGCACTTGTACGTTTAGCAAAAAAGAAAATAATATTTCTCTGCAAAATTGAGTCCTAAACATCAAAGTTTTTTCAAATATTTTTTCTAAGAAAACTCCACTTTCTGACAAATAATTCTTCGTAGCATATATATGGTCTCTCATCTCTTAATTCTCATTCTATGAGTCTCGAAATATTGGATGATGTAAAATCAGTTGACCCTTTGAATGTTATTTCTTTACTTATTTCTTTTTCATTCGCTCAACGGTTTGTTTGTGAAAAAAATTTATCGCATATTTTTTCGTTCGGCGAAGCGCACAAATATTAGAGGGACGTTACCTACATTCTTAACCACTACCCATAAATATTTAATTATTGAAAATTACTGTTCATTTTTAGTTGAAAAATTTCATAAATTTGTTGAAATATTATTTATTATCAATTTTTATTCCTGAAATTTCATTGGTTAATACGTTTCCATTTTTACGCACCGCATGAAATATGTTATTGGTAAAACTTGACTTCGGTGTTTGAATATTTTGTAACATTTAATGACTATTAAATCAAATTTAAAAAGTATTTTTAATTTAAATAATGTAAATAACGATTTTAGATTTTCCCTATGAATATGAAATAAACTTTAAAAATAAAAATACTTTTAATTCAAACAAAAATATTACCAAAAAAATTAATATTGTAAAATCTTAATCTAAATTTTTTCCACTCTAAATTATATATAAACCATGTTCTAATCGTTCATAAATCTTTTTATCAATATTTATTTTTCTGTTTTGATTTGTTTTAATTTCAAAAATTATAAAATATTTATTATTAAAATTAAAAAAATTATTAAAAATTAATCCTTAATTTTGATAAAATATTATTTGACTTAACACCGTAAAAGGTCTAGTGAAAATTTGTGCTGCTTTCTTAAAATGGTGGTAGACGATCATAGGTGAAGACCAAAAATTTCATTGATAATATTGAAATTTAAAAATTAAAATATTTTAAACTGTAAAAATTTGAAATATCATAACATTTTATTATTTCATTGAGAATCCTGTGAATTTATGAGTGCAATTTGTTTGAAAAATATCATTCGAACCATTTAATGTACAATTTTTTTTTGAATTTTTGTTCAAAAAATAATCGAAGTTTCTATAGTGAAAGCTATTCACGTACAGGTAGAAATACTAGGACTCAGTCATGTCAGGAACAAGCAAGTATAATTTGGCGAGTAAATATAATACAGTAAATATAGACGCCCAAATCTCACACAAATGAGTGCAAAATTGTCAGTAAGAAGTGCCCGTGTATGATACGATACGACTATTTCAAATAATTTATCAACGAGAAATTAGAGAAGCTTTGGACTTACATATTCAATGGCATACATATTACTGATCAATGGAGGGGGAGATAAAGAAAACATCTATTAAACTACTTTTATGAGTCCAGAGAGCTTCCTTCATCCTAGTTTTTTCAATCATTAGAAGGGTTCCCTCAGCCCACCACTGAAATTATCCAACACACGTCTTAATTACATTATGTTAATTGTGTAAAAAACTAACCCTCGAATGTCCAATTTCTTTCACAGTCTAAAATTTACGTTTAATATGACGTTACACAGGTTAACCAAAGCGTTTAAGCTGTTCATATAAAGGGACAGATACATTGCAGCAAAATTTATTCAATATTTATTTATTTAATTTGTTATTTATTACGTTTAGAATAGTGAGGAAAACATTTAAATTAATAAAAATGAAATTATCATGTCAAACAGAAGTTGTATAATTATGACACATTTGGTGGGTTACAGGTAATCCACATTTTGCCCTTTCGTGCTGTTTCCACCGCAACCCAGAATACAAGAATGTTGTACTGCTCGATATCCGTTGAGTAATCAACGTTGGAACTGTATCGAGTGGGTGGGTACTTGCGAAAAATGAGCGTACTTTGTACATTATAATCGGCAAGCACTCGAGCGGGTTTGCGGACTGCCTCTCTGTTGTCGCATATTAGCTAAAATTAACTATTTTGAACTTGGTGTTCATCAAATAAATCACTACAATGTAGACGATATTGGTTTATTTACATTGAAACAATTGATTATTTCTGGTTTTTGAGTATGCTGGCTTCTCTACGAGCCCAAATTCGCGCTCGCTCGGCCTGCTCTTCTTCATCGTAGGTCGTTGAGACTTTATTGAGCCGCCAGTTCTGCTGGATAAGCTGCTGACGTTTTTCATCTCGGTTGGGCTAAATCAAGTACTATCCATTTCTCTGTATTAGCCCTTGAGTTTGGTCACCCAACGGTATAGTTCTTCTGTCGCCCTTTGCACAGTTTCCTTATCAAGCATTAGGTTTTCCATTAACTTGACCACTAAATTAATACAATGTTTCGACTGTAAATGAAATTTCCGCATAACAATGTCCCTACCTAGACTACATAATCTCCTGGTTTGATTTTGATTACATTATTTCATGAAATCAATTTATAATATAAAATAAGGGTTTAAGTAGCATAAGTAGAAAAACTTTGAAATAGAACTGGAAATAAGTGCCTAAAGGAGTAAAATGGGAAATATTAATATTAACCGATATTTATCAGCCTAGACTCACCGGGACTTGACAATGACAGTATTATTGCCAATCATGAGTCTATTTTTGGTTATGACGAGACATTTTAAGATTTCCGTTTCAACTCTACCACCAAACCTCTCTGTTCTTTTATTGCTGATGTAAATTCAATACTGATTATTAGCTTGTCAACTGTAAATGTTACTTACATGGGCCGATTTTAAAGATAATTCTATGAAATATCTAGTGCTCATCCTGCTAAATTGAAATCAAATTATAATACGGACAACGGGTAAATTGACGCATAAGAATTTCTTCTACCAATGTTGGAAATAGGCGTATGAAATTAATGAAGTACAGAACTATCTTTAAAAAGAAGAACCAAGTATTGAACAGGTTTAATATATTTCATGATCAGTTACAGTTTCTTATACCTAAATGAACTGTTGCCTCTTTCAAACTATACGGATCATTTGATGAAGATCTTAACTATGAAAGACGACATTGGTTATCATTTGTGTATATTTTGAATTATCAATGGTGCCATTACAATAAACCACCGGAACTATGGTTAATCTCTTTTACCTAATGTTCAATAAATCAATCGGTATCAATGAAACGGTTGCAAACTTTAAAAAGTTTATAAGGTACGGGTGTGCCATTGGATGTAGTGAGGAATGCTGTAGGATTAGATGTGACTGTGAACTACAACACATGTTCTACTCCGGTGTGCCTATCGATTATATTTTACCCAGTTGAGTGCCCACATACATCCGTTTGCAGTGTCAAACGCATCTATAATGTAAAAAAATCAATACGTGTATATTATATAAACATACAAACTTACCTTTGTGTTGATTTTTAGCGTTGCAATGAACAAACACATTTAATATAGAAAGTGAGAAAGTGGTAGGAAAAATAAACAGACACACACAAACACAACACAGTAAAAAATGCATGCAAAATTTCGATATGTAGAATCGTTGTAAAGAATAAACGCACTATAATAAATCATTTACAGAAATTCCTAATAATGGAATCTTTAGACCCACCTGGACCTCCCAATAATGACTCTGATTCCCGTAGTAGCTTGTATGTTCTTAAATCCCGCGAAATTGAAATGTATTTCTCAGTCCTAATTCTACTCAACATCATTCCGCACACTTGATCATCCCATATATACATATTACACACATACACATTCACCTATATATATATATATATATATATATATATATATATATATATATATATATATATATATATATATATATATATATATATATATATATATATATATATATATATATATATATATATATATATATATATATATATATATACAGGCCCGACAACAGGGGGGGGGTTGACGGGGAAAATACCCAGGGCCCCGGAGAAAAAATCTATCATGATTTAAATCACTTGATTTTTTTATGAAAAAATCATGATTTCAATTTGTAGGAACTATGTTCCTCCTTTTGTAGTGCGTGTGTGTGGGGTACGTCTGGAGAGTGTCCGTTGCCAAGATTGCTTTCGGAACCCCCGTTGTGAAAAAGTCTACACGGCACAAACGCATCTTGCAGTAATGGTAAGCACATGTGGCAATCTTTTGTTTGTCAAGAGTCAAGTGCTTGCTATCACTGGTCTGGCGTCCATAACGTCGATCGCGAAGCCTTTAAACTTTAAACCTTTAAATGAGTGGCACCTGGTTTATACTACCTCATTGTAAGCGCGATGACCCGTCTTTAGTATTATAACTTCTCAACTTCCATTGTATCTTGTGATAGTTTAAGTCACATTAGTTTGATATGCTCAGTACCCCTAACCTATTGTACATTAGGGAAAAGAGGTCTTAGTGTCTTATAATCTTTGTAGTTCAGTATGATTTAGATATGTTGTCGTTATGCGCTATTACATTAGTTAAGAAAATTATCCATCGCACCGACCCACTGGACACGAATACAGTGGAAGTTTAGTGTTATGTTGGAACCTTGGGCAACGCACGAACTAAAAGTTTGCCGTGGCCTCGTTCGATTTAATTATTTATTTTTAACACCACATGTAGACAACGCCGATAGTGGTCATTGTTCACACATGTCACCAAGAAGTTCCTGATAAACATGTTGGTAAAACTGTCACGTATACAAGGTTCAGTACAACTATCACTTCTGGTTATTAGTTCATTTTATTTACTTATCAGTGCAGATGGGTGTGGGCCCGAAAAATAATGATCTAGCTTGTTTGAAAAAGTTAAAACAACACGAAAATTACGTCCAACACAGTAATTCTTATGAAACTACATAACAATGAAAATAAGCAAAAATTCCGGTTACTCTCTAGTTTTCTGGACACCAAGTTGGTATAAAATTATTAGATTTACGACGGAAATGCATCGGAATATACAGATATACCCAGTTTTACGTACACTAAAATAAAAGTATAAAACTACATGCATAATATCTCTCTTTTTCTTTTTCTTTTTATTTATATGTTTATTGTTTTAGTTTATTTCAAACATATTATTCATCAATAAAAGCAGTAAATTCATTTTACGTACATTTTTGTTTTACGTACACGCTCCGGTCCCAAAGTGTACGTAAGTGCGGGGTATTACTGTGTACCTTAATTTTTTTTTAAATTATTCAAATTATTAAAAATATATTTATTTTAAGTAAGTGTCGTTTAATTAATCGGATAGTACTATCTTCTCTCTCAATTATTCTATTCTATATGGGTCTTGCTCGGCACGCTCACATTCGTTTTTTGGCATTAGTCATTGTTCCGCTGCGCTCGCTTTTAAGTAGATGTAGCTATTATCAAATGTCAATTGTTGGATTCGAACAAGTTTTAGTTCAAATAACTACTCTTGCAGAAGATTTGGAAATATCTATAGAATTTCGAAATAAAATGCTTCGGGAAAGAAAGAAAAATTTCAATTATAAAGGTGATGATGAACCTATTGTAGATCCGATAAACGCAAGATACCTTTTGTTTGAGATAAAGCTATAGAATCACTTTAAGATCGTTTTGAACAATTGAAAAATCACAATGACTTATTTAGGTTTCTGGGAAAATTTCAAAATAGGGCAAAAGAAACACTTCAAAAACATGCAGCTAAATTAGAAATTTCCCTAACCGATTCTATATTCATAGAAAATGATGCACCAATAGTAAAGGAAGCTTATATAGATGGAAAAATGTTAGTTGAAGAAATGGAAGCTTTAAAATTTATCTTTCCATCAGAATTTTTTGAACATCCATTTAAGTTGTTCAAAATTTTATCGGAAAATGACTGAGCAACGGCATTTCCAAACTTGTTTATTGCACTCCGAATATATTTAACAATTTCAGTCGGCGTTGCTTCTGGAGAGAGATCATTTTCCAGGCTAAAACTAATAAAAAACTATCTGAGATCGACAATGACTCAGGATAGATTAAATAGTTTAGCAATTATGTCGATTGAAAGTGAAGAAGCAAGGAAATTGGATTTTCAAACTATTTTAGAAGAATTTACAAAACAAAAACTTAGAAACATCTAAATTCATATATTCATATTCAATTTAAATTTATATTCAACAAAATGTAATTTTTTTTATATTTTGTGCATTTTTATGTTTTAATGTATGTAGAAGTTTACTTATCTTATGATCCATGACATTTAAACTTGACAATGAATCAGTAAAGATATGTATGTTTTTTTGATATTCACGAATTGTCGGCACTGTCTTTTTCAAGTGATTTACATATATTGAATTTTCATTTTATTTAAATATTTAATATATATAATAATATATATTAATATAGGACCCCGCAAAAAATATAATTGAGTCCACACTTATTGGACCCGGGCCTGTTGGGCCTTGAATCAGTTTTTCCCCAACACATTTTTATTTATTTAAGATTGTTTACAAAGAAATACTTTTATTATTTTATCAATTCTACATAATTGAATTTATCATTTTTTTCACATATTTTATTACAAATTTATTAATAATGTTATCATAACTTAAACTCATCATATATATTAAATTATTAGCAAAGTTATTTATGGTAATTCTTTTTTAAAAACAAAAGATAAAAATAATTTATTAATAATATTTTATTTAAAAACGGGAATGATTATTATTATTATTATTATTATTATTATTATTATTATTATTATTATTATTATTATTATTATTATTATTATTATTATTATTATTATTATTATTATTATTATTATTATTATTATTATTATTATTATTACATTTCAAATATTATTATAAGATTTATTATTTCAAAACTGTACACTTGCAAATTAAGAAATTGAACTTTTTTGGGCATTTCTGTAAAGCGTGACAACTAATAACGTCTGCTCATTATATTTATAATATATTTGTTACCATGATGAACGTCATTAATTCTTGTGATAATAGTAAAGAAAGGAAAATTTGCATTGACAGCTGACAGATTGTGTGCAAATTACCCTTTTATGAATATCTTTTATTTATTCATTTTTCTTTGTATAAATGCATTATTAAATTTTGTAATTAAAACAAGTAAAAAATTATAATAAAAAATTATATAAAAAAATTTATAAAGCTAGTTTAGTTGATAAATTGTTCAGAACAACACATAAATGGACTGATATATTCTTGTTTTTTAGGGTTTATTTTAGTTTCGGTAGAAACAAATATTAATTCTTACTTCTCGTCACAAATGAAACAAAGTATCTGAAAAATCCTTAAAAAATTCCTTGGATAATTTTTCATAGCTGCTACAGCTCTAATAATATTTACAATTTCAGCTTCATTTTTGATATCCACAATCAAACAAAAATTCCTCATCATTTAAATATTTGTTTCTAAATTCTATTTTTACGCCACTGTATTTTATATTAAATTAGTTTTCAATTCCTTTACTTGATTTTATTGCTCAAAACGAAATCTATTCTCAATCTTCATTTACAACAAGAAAAAAAATATAAAATATAAGAATTTATTTTCTCTGAGTACATTTCCAAATGTCTTCATCAAATTTCCAATTTCCTCTTTTTATGTTAAATCCATGGGCGTCCTCAAAGAGGGGCAGCGGAGGGCACTTCCCCCTCCCCCTGAATTTTCCAAACCATTCTATTTTCCGATTAATTTAAACTCATTTTAATAGATGCGCTCAAACAATGTTGAAAAAACCCAAGACAAAAAAAATTAATAAAAAAATTTAATTTAAAGAGGCTTCCTGTTTTTTTAATGTTATTAATTAATTCTGGAAATCAATGATTTCAAATCATCTTATTTGTATAAAAAAAATTTCAATATTAACTGACGTTCTGGTTATAAAAAAAGTTTCTATTTTGTAAATAAACGAAAAAAAGTCCTATTTTGTAAAATGCCCCAAATATTTATTATACACATGCATTTTTTTAAACTCCATTCCTCCCTAGAAAAAATGTCTACTTGGTAAAAAAATATTTTTGGTAAAATATATTTTATTGACGTATTACAAACATTCAAAAGGAATCGTTTCGAAATAGTTTTCCATTTATAATTTGCTTGTACACCTAATTCTGTTTTTACGCGAATTTGATTTAACGCGATTCAAAAAAATTATTTCGTTCTGTTTTTACGCGATTAAAAAAAATTCATTTTTTAACAAGAAAAAACATGTATGTACATGTTTCATGGTAAAAAAAGAAAATTGTGCGAAATGTTATGTTTGTTTAAAGTGAGCAATACAAAATTAAAAAAAAGAATAAAATATTTTTATAGTTCGTTAATTCTTTATAGTTTACTGCTAATTTGTAGTTTAGGTTTAAAACAATTTCTATTTTAATGTATGTACAATAATCAAAATTCTGAGGTGAGAAAACTAAAATATTTACATTCACATGTACCTTTATTTTTCTAAAACATTTGAATTTTTTTAAGTTATTCGATAATAGGTGTTATAATAGGTGTTTTAGTATAAAATACCAATCCAAATTTGGTATCAATTGCGTTTGAAGATTTTACCAAGAGATTTATACAATTCCTGAATTCAATTAACGGTAATTTATAATTTGAAGTGCATTTATTTATTACCTGCAAATAAATTATTTTTATAGGGACCTCATTACAATTAACAATGTCAGCTAAAAACAAACGAATAGAAAAGCTATTTCTTTGGAAGTTAAAATCAAAATTTTGGATAGACTAGCCACTGGAGAAGGTGCCACTTCTGTAGGAAAATATTTTAATTTAAAAGAATCTACCATAAGAACAATAAAAAAAATGAAGAAGCTATCAGAAAATCTGTGATTGCTGGAACAAATATGAGTGCTCATACATCATCATACACAAGAGACATTGTAAAAGAGAAAATGGAGAAGGCTCTTGTAATATGGATGGAGGATTGCTCACAAAAACGAATACCAGTTGACGGAAATGGCATAAAGCAGATGGCATTACGGACCTATAAGCAGATGAAAGAAATGGAACCACAAACATCAGGCCAGAGAGATAAAAAATTTGAATTTTCTGCAAGTACAGGTTGGATGACAGGTTATCTGCAAAGGCACGCGCTGCATAATATAAAAATTAGGGGTGAAATTGCATCTGCAGATGAGGTAGCAGCCAAAGAATTTCCCCAAAAATTGGCTAAAATAATTGAAGAAGGTGGCTACACTGCTGATCAGGTATGGAATGCAGATGAAACCGGCCTTTTCTGGAAACAAATGCCGAGCAGAACATACGTAGCTAAATCCCAAAAAATTGCAAGTGGGTTTAAAGTAGCCAATGATCGTGTGACCTTTTTATTTTGTTCTAACGTTTCAGGAGATCGAATGCTAAAACCTTTACTTTTAAATCGAGCTCTAAAACCACGGTCAATGAAAGGTGTAAATTTCAGTACATTGCCAGTTCACTGGACAGCTAATAAAAAAGCTTGGGTGACAACTGAGACTTTTAAGGAGTGGTTCCTCAAAAATTTTGTCCCAGAAGTTCGCCGCTATATGAGCGATAAAGGTCTTGAATTCAAGGTTCTGTTGATTATAGACAACGCACCAGGTCATCCCCATATGGAGCATCCAAATGTCGAATTTTGTTTTTGCCACCCAATAATACTTCGTTGATACAACCACTGGATCAAGGAATTATAGCAACCTTTAAAACCTATTATGTTAAGCAAACATTCCGGTATATTTTAGATCAATTAATGAATGATGACAATTTAAAAGTTATGGACGCGTGGAAGAAATTTTCTATTAATGACTGCATCAAACATGCTGGATTAGCGCTATCCGAACTAAAACCATCAACTTTAAACGCATGTTGGAAGTCCCTTTGGCCGGAATGCGTCAAAAATAAAGATCCGATACCTTCTAATGCAGTCGAGTTTAGCAATATCATAGCCTTAGCTCATGAAGTAGGCGGAGAAGGTTTTGATGATCTATCGTCTGCAGATATAGAAGAACTATTAGCGGATACGGTACTTAGCAGTGATGAAATCATTGCTTTTGCGCTTGAGACACCCGATGTGCAAGAAATTAGCGAAGATGACGACGTAGAGGTTCCTACCCTCACCGCAGATCTAATTAAAGAAGGACTTCAACTAGCAGCTAAATTAAGCGATCATTTTGGCAAGCATGATCCTATTGAGGAAAGAGCTCGGAAATTTCAACGTGACGTGAAATTATTAATGGGAAATTATCGCGAATTACATAACAGCATTATCAAACCCAGACCACAACAATTGATTACTGAATTTTTGACTAGAACCGCTAAAACATCAACACCACTTCAACATGAAAATGAAGTGGAAAATATTTCTAGTGATGACAGTGATTGTGGCGTTCAAGTCTCACGTAAACGAATACGTATATCATCAGGAAGTGACAGCAATTAAAAAATTAAAGAATTAGTTGAATAATAAAACGAAAAGAAGTTATTGATTATTTGAATAAAGTTTGGAAGGAAGTCAAAGAAAACAACCAGCTCAAAATCCCAGTTTAGAAACCAATCAGCAATTTGTGATCTTTAAACTCGGTGTTATACATAAGTGCTATTCCTCACTGAGTGTTGCAATAAGCATTGTATAGTCACCAGGCAGAGTGTTGAATTTATTGCCAGTGTAAATAGAAAGATTATTTGTGATTATCAATAAAGATTTCTGTTGTCAAGTGTTATTTGTGAATTATATAAAGACACGCTTGGAGTCAGAGTAACAATTAAAATTATCACCAACTCAATAACCCAACACTTTTCTTTACCATTTTCTTGTATATGGGAAAGGCCAGCTCCGATTCTATCAAAGTTTTCATTATCAAAAGTTTTCATATTTAAAAATGAGAAGAGCTTTACACCTGTTGCTCACCATAATGACCTCCGTGATAATGATAACTGTCACGTTGAGGTTCTACATGAAAATCAGTGCTTAAATTATATTACATATGGACCTATGTTAATTGAAGATCAAAATAGAAGTAAATCACCTAATGAACGAATGACTTTGCAATATCCTGTTACAATTGATGAAATATTGTGACTCTGTGACTCGGGCACGAGGAATTTCAATAAATAATTGATAGGGAATTTCCATATTCGATTATTTATACTAAAATAAAAGATAAACGAGTACGAGAGGATTTTCCTCGAGAATGGTTCACATGTAGTGCAATAAAAGAAACGCTTTTCTGTTTACCTTGTAGAATTTTTTGAAATTAAAATAATAAAAATTTAATCAAATTTCACCCAGAAATAAACCTTGGAAAATTTCTAAGATATTTTGCCATTTCACAAAAAAAGTGCAGAACATAAAAAACAATGTTTGAATTAGAAATTTCTTTCGGAATCGTTTAAAGGACATGGCATCGATAAACATCCGCAATTCGCAACTTAAATGTGAGTTAACCAAACGGAAAACAATTTTCAATGGGTTTTAATATATGTAATATTATTTTTATCATTTAGAGGTCTACCGCTTGAGGGTTACGATAATGGCCCGATTATGCGAGGTGAAATAAATGGTGTTAAATCTCGAATTTAAAAGAAGAACAAAAGTGCATTCATTAAATGGTATAAGAGTCAATGCCACAAAAATCAACCAAGATATGGCATATATAAAGCTTCTATTCTTTGTTTTCTCACAGCCCTGCACGCTGGAAAGTGTTGAAAAAAGACTTTCCATCATCCCTTCAAAGTTTATCAAATACAAGATGGAGTGAAAGAATTCAAGCTGTGCGCAAATTGTTAAACATTATCCTGGAGTACCTGAAGTATCAGAAGTTTTTCTTGGAGAGACGGCTAAAAAATTAACTCTTTTAAGTCTTACAAGGGACTGTTAAAGATAGTGTTTTGGCACAAAACTTTAATGCTTTAAAACTTTAAAGATTTAGTGCAATGGATGTAGCATTTATTTTTCAAGAGGCAAAATAAATTTCCCATATTTTAGGAAAGTTATTCTTAACCAATGGACCACGGAAAGTTAAGAGGGGGTTCCGTCAATTTATGTGGAAAAAACCATTATAACAAATTCAAAAAAATCCGAACCCCAGTTCACAAAAAAATTATTAAATTTATATTTCTAAGAATTTAAACAAATCCAAAAAAAAATTTTATTTTTTTTTTAAATTCTAAATATATAAATTGTTTTTGGTAGTAAGCTTAGAAAATTTAATTCGATTTATATGTAATGTTTTGTATGTTTTATATAATATATGTTTTTAACAGTATTAATTTTGCATTGAACGAAATAATTTTTTTTTTCAATTTTTGTTTATTTTTCTAGTTAAACTTTAAATATTTTAAATATAATTAATAATTTATAATTAGGCCATAAAAATGAATAAAATTTGGGACTTTTAAAAAGGGACAAATTTTCAGTCGCAATTCAGGACCTTCGAAAAGACATTGTAGGAAAGATGAAAATTCTGATGATGAAACACAGAAAAGCCAGACAGAAAAAAAGAAAAACAATTAGAAAATATGAAAATGATTATATAAAATATTGTTTCATAAGTTTAGAAGTTAAAGGAATGTGTCACCTATGTTGTTCTCTCAATTGGAGCCATGAAGACAAACAAATTATAAAACAAAAGATTTTTTTAACCACTTAACGTACGTGCCCGTGACATAGACGGGTGAACATTATATTTACTTGCGTGATTTTATATGCTCGTTCAAGACGCGGGCGAGTTTTAATATTTGCATAGACACGTACTAAATACTTTTTCTATTACAAAATAGATGTCGTGGTTAGGAGTCACCGAAAAATTAAATGTGTACATTAAGTGGAAAAAAGACGAATTAAAAATCAGAAGTGTCGCATATATTCCATAACTATAAAAAATAAAGAATGGCACATATTTAATGTTGCACTAAAAATGATCACTAGTTGCACTGTTTTTAATAGCAAACTGCACTATATTATTTCCAAACATTACTTTATTATTTAATAAGCACTATATTATTCTCTTTTTTACTAAAATCATTCATATAAAAACTTTTATTATTCAAAAATTTACTTTAGGTTTTTTTTTATTTTTCTTTTCAGCTGATAATTCCCCGGTTTTAGTAGCACGTCACCAGTAGCCTCATCTATGAGTAGCATTTAAGTAAAAGAAACCGTGAAAATATTATGGAATATTTTCCAATGATGCAATAAAAGGTGAAATTTTGAAATAAAGTGTTGCATAAACTGTCAATGTCGAAATTCAGATATATGGCAACAAAATATATTTTTCATAAATTCCTTGTATATTTGTTTAAATAGCGATATTTGTGTGACTTCAAACTGTGTTGTTGAAGGGCGCCTGTGTTGAATATTTAGTAAATTTCATCATTTTTTTACAACTGATAATTTTTCACTCTATCATAACTGATTTTTACTAAAAACTATTTCATATGCTTTCGATGTTTAAAACAAACAGTTTCAAATCCAGTTGATTAGAATTTTGTTATAAAGCTTATTGAAAAACGAACTGTTGTGTAAGGGTTTTTATTCGAAGTAATGATTAAAGTTTTTATTGAATTTCTCTCTAACTCCACTCGTGTTCTTGTATATCGAATCAACGAACTCCCAGCAAAATATAGATTTATTAATACCAAATTTACCACACAAAATTATTGAATCCCAAAGATGTTAATAAGTTTCAATTAGATATAATACTATGCTTTACATGCCAGCAAGATCACAACGGTTATGAAATTCAACCTTGAGATGGTTCTACCAATGAAATAATTCACACTTTTCAGCTTTTTTACGTCTTCCGTTTATTCGTTAAGTTATGACTTACATTGTTACTTAACTTCCTTTAAGTTTTAAAGTTTTTTCAATTACTAACAATTGATCTTTGTAATTTCTTTTCGACTAGTTTGGAGTCACAAATTTTCATTCAATTTGACAATCAAATCCTTCATGTCCGTCCATGCTCTTAGAATAAAAGGAATGCTTGCAATTTTGATTAATTATTAATTTGTTTTGATTTAACGTTTCTATTTAGTTTTTCAATTATTCGTAAATACTTTTTAATTAATTTTAACCTTAATGTGTTTTTTCCATTATGACTTTCAAAGTCTCCAGTTATTAATTTTCTATATTTTTGTGACCCGTATTCCATCTATTTCTTAGGGAATTTTCAAATCCTCAGCATTTGGCTTTGATCATGATCTGTCAACTTTAATTCAATAAAAGTGGGTTTTCCAAATTTTCTAATTAAATTACTATAATTATTTTTATTAGAATTTCTCAAGGTCAATTAATTAACAATTTCATCATTTAAAACAAAAATAATGTTTTATGTAATTATATTTTTTTATAAAAATTACTCTATTTATCTGTATTTCTATTTTGTGGATTATTTTTTTATTTTCTAGTATTAGTAATAATAATTGTATAATATTGGGTCTGCCCAATTGTATTTTGTGAGTCACAATTTTTTAATGAGAATTAAATAGTCTAAATTTAACTATTCATGTGTCAAATTTTCAATATAAACTTATCTTTTCAATATTATAAGAACTTTTTTTCAATTTTCACCACTGATTTCTTTTCAATTGACATTGTATTTATTAAAAAAACTTAACTAAGAATCAGTAAAGATATCGATGTTTTTTTTGATATTCAAGAACTTTCGGAACTCCCCTTTTCAAGTGATTTTGATCAATAAATCCATTTTTAAAAAAAAATATTAATAAATTTTTTAATAAATACATTATCTTTTCAAGCCCTTAAAATGATAAATTTAAGAGTTTATGAAAACCCTTTTAAAGTTGCGAGTATATACAATTGGTAATAACACTACACCAATGGCAGTAAACATTTCTAGTATTACGACAGTGAATTCATTTCAGATAGAGCAGTTCGAAAGTCATTCACAGAGTTTAGTTTCGGAAATTCGTACTGAAAAGGTAAACCTAGATCTAACCATTCGTCAAACTTTGGTAAAGACATTTTTAAGATTTTGATTGAACTAAACCTACGAGAAATGACAAGGGAATCAGCAAAAAGTTAAACAAATCATAGTTAACTATCAATTACCACTTCAAAGAACTTGATGAGGTAAACAAACTGGAAGTTTAAATTCTTCATAAACTTAGTAAAATTTTAAAGCTAAGAGAATATCAATTGCTCTTATCTTGCTTTCTCGTCTTAAGAGTACACCATTTTTGGATAACATTGTTACTTGAGTCGAAAAAGCCTTGAAAAAGCCTTTCAAAAAACAACGATGGAGTGACAAGTATCAGCAGCCAGAACCAAATACTAAAACCATTTTAAGCGGAAGAAACATTTTGTTTGTTTGTAGTAGAATTACAGTGGAATTATTCATTCTGAATTGTAACAAGACAACAAAATTGTAACTGCAGCTAAGTACGTTCAACAGTTAAAGAAAGTTTAGATAAAATTCCAAGTAAAGTGTTTTGTACTTGTTAACATAAAGATTTCTCGTTGTTTCAAAAAACCTCAAGAAGCACACTTCATAAATTATGAAGAAAAACATTTTGGTACTTGAAAATTCTGTTTTGTTCTATTTTCCATACTCAACGAACATAGCACTTACTCATTCCCGTCTTTTCCGAGAACGATTTAAGTGGATAACACTTTCCAAAAATAATCAGATCCAACTTAAGAGACATCAACAAGCTGCTGCAAACATTATAAGTTATTAACCCCTTAACAGACCCCACCAAGATAACCTGGATATAATAAACCAAACTATAATGAGAAAGCTTTAATGTACAAAAATAATTTTTAAAGGGATTTTCTTTTTCAAAGACTTTATAAAAAAGTAACAAACGAGCGCAAACATCATCCCGTCTCCGAATGTTTTGATATAAAAACTTATAGTTCAGTCAAAAATATTGTAAAATAAAGGAAATCACAGTCTATCATTATGAAATCATTAGCAATTAGTGATCAAACTAAGTGATGCCACAGAAAGACTTATTGAAGATAATAAAAGTATGACATTTTTGGATAACAAAAAAGGAAGTGTTTCTAAAATTTCCACCTACCAGCGTGAAATTAGAACCAACATTTTACACGGCCACGTAAGTCTTAGCAAAAATACGCAAGAAACCATTGTCAGTGTTTTTTGAGATATAACTGAAAAAAAGTTCAAAAATAAATATTTTTAAAAAAATTGCTTGAAGATTTGTTTCGTTTTATAAAATAAACATATTTACTTATCTTTATAATCCTTAATCTTAACAACTACATGATCTATAATCGTGAAAAAGTATTAACTTAACCCTCTACAATTAATTCCCAATGTCAAAAAACACAATCAAAGTTTATCAATATTTCCCAACAAAAAATACAGAATTCCACAGTCATTAAAACAATTAATAAATCAGAAACTTTCACAATTACCAAGTTTATCCAAAGTAATTCTGAAAAATCTGCAATTATTAGATTTCTATGGCCCAAAGTTTTCATTTTCAATATGAAATAAAAAATAAAACTCTTCTCTTTTTTTTCATTAAAAATTTGAATTTTGGCTCCAAAGCAATTTATTTTTGAATAACTTTATAATTAGTTACTATCTATCAGTTTAGATCTGGACACACTTCCATTGAAATGTGCTGCATCAAACAATTTTCTTGCCGTCATCTTCTTAATCCCCCCTTCTCGACCGAGACGTTGATTTCTAAATCCCTATGTTATTTGAAAGATTAACAGCACATCATCGACTGTTGTGTGGGCATTTGCTTACTTGATGAAATGTCATAGACAGCTCAGGGAAAACCCCAGCGAAGCTGAGCTGTTATTGTTTAGCAATTATATCAACTGCCTCGATCAAATTCTAATTTATTTGTATCAAATCTTAGTAGCCGATGATAGCTTTTTTCATTATAATCAAAATTAGCATATTGCTTACATTTATGTGAACACTGTAAATCCTCAAAATAAGATCTAATTTGTTGATTAAAGTAAAAGATTGCTATTTTTCCCAAAAAAATTAATGATAGGTTTTAATAATGTTAAATCATAATTTACTAAATACCATATAATTTGCATAGTTCTACAATTAGGATAGATATTAATAAAATAATATTAATAATTTATTATTAATTATAAAGAATATTGTATATTTACATAAAATTGCAAATTGATGAAGAAATTTACAAATCTAATAATATTAATAATAATAATAATAATTAATTATTATTATTATATATTTTAATTATTTTACATATTATAAAATTTTATATTAATTAATATAAAAGAAATTATTATATCACAAATTCAAGAAGGAATTTACAAATCTAATAATAATAATAATAATAATAATAATAATAATAATAATAATAATAATAATAATAATAATAATAAAAATAATAATAATAATTAATTATTATTATTAAATATTTTAATTATTTTACTGATTATAATATTTCATATAAATTAATATAAAAGAAATTATTATATTTTATTCTTATTAATAATACTTAATTTTAATGTTTATACAAACCCAGGCTGTTGAAAGAAATTGGTTTTGGACATTAGTTTATATTCGGTGAAGTAATCTCTAATCTGTCGACTGCTGAGTGATTTAGATGACCGAGAGGGTTAAATAGTGATCTGATTATTAAGACATCAACCAAAAAAAACCCAACAGCTGGTACATAGGGGAAAAAGGCATGACCACTTTTGATTTACGTCTTGTTAGAAATTTCTTTTATAATTAATGTCAAAATCTACTTAGCAAAATGATGCCCAACGACAGTTGCATATCCAAATCAGACAAGTATTATTATTATTAGCAAATCAAACACCGAATTGTATATAAAAATTTCCGGTGTCAATTTTCGTTTGCACAGTGTAGTAATTGATTGGGAGAATGCAGGAAACATTTCATTTTTCTTTTTCAAAACGAATTTACTTAACTCCACAATTGATATGACGGCATTGAAAATGGTTTTCCATTTAATTTTCATGCTAATCAACCAGCCGATCTGCACGTGAAAAATGTCAAAAAATTACAATAATCTGATGTGCTCAATCAGTGGCACGTGGCGAGTCTCATTGTCAATCTATTGTTACGAATGCCATCAGTCACTCGCTTATTAAAATTTATTAGTTTTTTTAAAAAAAATATTATTGTAACTACACACAAATTTGTCATTTTTTATGAGCCGCAATTAATAATTTCTCCCAAATGAATTTAAATTAACAAAAATATAAAAATTTCATATAAACATATAATCATTTAAAATAAATAAATTAATAAATAATTAATATTATAATACGATAAATAATAAATATAATTTAATAAGTAATAATAATAATAATAATAATAATAATAATAATAATAATAATAATGATAATAATAATAATAATAATAATAATAATAATAATAATAATAATAATAATAATAATAATAATAATAATAATAATAATGATAATAATAATAATAATAATAATAATAATAATAATAATAATGATAATAATAATAATAATAATAATAATAATAATAATAATAATAATAATAATAATAATAATAATAATAATAATAATAATTCATAATTTATATAAAATAATGGTTTCTTGTTAGCTGCATAATTAAATGGTAAACTATTAACAGATAAGATACTCCTTTTCGGCTGACTTTCAAAGGATTATCTTATAATAGAAAATTTTTTCATTTAATACATATTTTGCTTTCTACTGAAGATTTACTTTCCTATCATGTACAGTTGATACTTCAAACAGAAAAAATTTCTAAGTATGAGTAAAGGTTAGACTTTTAGATTTCGAGTCTGTTATTGACGAAACATCTAAAATTCTAACAAAGTGCTTTAGAGAAACATGATTCATCTGAGAAAATTGTGACTTGATGTGAAAATAGTTTAAATATAAATTTCATAGGTGTAAAGTGGAAGAAGAAAACCATATTTTTTGTTTCTTGAATGAGGACTTAGATTGCCATCTACGTGACAGTGCGTCGGCATTTCCGTTGATTTTCTTCCATTGATAGACGATTCATAGATCTTAATATTGAACCTTGGGATATTATCTAAATTGTTGTTGGCTCCAATGGCAACCGAAGTTGTACCAATTAATTTGTCTAATTTTTGTAAATGATAGATAAACAAATCCTTTGTTATTTCAAGGTTTTCCATAATTTTATCATAACTGTCTTTGCTTAAAATTTCTATGTTTGAATCAATCATTTCTTCTATAGATAAACCAATTATTTCAAAATTCTTCAGCCAGTAATTTTGTTAATCGAGAATTGCTCTGTTTAATATTTATAAATTTCAAGATTCTGAGTTATTAATTGAATCTTTATATTTTCTTTGAATATATTCCCATTCAGATAACGATGTAACAAGGTACATCAGGACTTTCTTTTGTTGATTTCACTTACTGGTCACTTCTTATCTCCTAGCACCATTTTAATGGATTAAATAATGCTGGCAATAATAATTAATAAAATTCAAAATATTTGATTTTTTTGATAACTGATTATTTTTTACATTTTAGAAATTAGTTCATTTAAACACTATTTAAACACTACACCACACAGTTTTAATTTGCAGTTTCATTCTTCGAGTTACTTCCTTGAACCGTCTTTTCTTTACTTTGTTGATCTATTTCAATTCATTTTGACTCATAATTTTTGGATTTTTCAGTATCACATCATGTCAATTGTGACGGCTTATCCTGACTAATAATATGCAATTAAAAAGATCTATTCCAAAAAGATAGAATCATCAAGAAGGTTCAATTCCAAAAGATACCATTTTAGAAAATGAATTAACCCAGTATGAAATAAATGATGAACAATCCGATATCAGCAGTGAGGATCAATACAATCAACACCCAGTACAATACGAAATAAGCCATCAGGGCAGAAATGCAGAAGAGAAAGCAAACTGATAAAACCTAATAATGCCAGTTTAATAGACCCGATTGATATGGAATACTATTGTTCTAAATTGTTGAGGATACCTAAATAATAAAATTAAATAATAATTAAAGAGAGTAAAATAAGTGGGGAAAGGTAGAAAGTAAAGGGTATGCTACTCTAGAATTCTGTGAAACAGGAGCTAGATAAAGAAATTGAAAAATGCAAAAAAAAATAGTAAAGAATCGCTCAAATCAAACAATGAAACATGACCAAGTCATTCTTGGCTAACAAGCACAAAACGAAAAAGAAAAAAGAAAATCAAAATGCAATTTAAATTTTGACATCTCGACAACTAGTCCGATCACCGTGAAAGTCGGTTAAAAAGAAAATGGCAGAATCAAGTGGGATTCTATATCTCAACAGTTGTCTAAGATAACAAAGAAATTAGCCGCAAAAAACTTAAAGTTATCTACAAATGCAAGCAAATATCAACCTATGAAAGGATGAGACACAAATGAAGTTGGATAGAAAAAAAGACAGATAAAATATTTGAAGAAAACTACAGAAATAGAGAAACAATATCACAGCGAGTGCAAAAAGCAAAACAGAAGTCAAAATAACCAGCCAATTGGTACAAGTATATCAATGAGATTCAAGCGATCATCAAGTTGAAATGTTATCACTGTGTGATATTATAAACGCCGAATTTTGAGTTTTGAGTGATGAATCTTTTGTGCAGTTATGTTTGCTGGAATTGTAATTGTAATAAACAATAAATCATGGTAACATCGAGAACCTACTATAGTTTGATCAATAACTATTTATATACAATTTAATTTCATCGACAACATCAAGAAAATTAACTAACGAACCGTGCTCACGTAACGTGCTTAAGCCTTCTCTATTTATGTTTTGTCTCAAAAAATAAATAAAAGTATTATTAGTGTGGTTATTGAATTTGCATACGTATGTTTGCTCAAAATAATTCATCATAATAACTTTCCTAAAGACGAACAATCCTTTTGTGAAATTAAGACACATGCGAGTAAAAGACCTCTCAATATTATAGACCTTAGGAACGTGATATGTTAATATAACCGTAGGCATTAATTAATCGAGTGTATACGGGTGTCTTAAACATTGACGACCAAAATAGTTCCATTTAATAACCCAACATAAGTTTTTACTCTTTTCATTTTGCAACATAAAATCTTTTAAGAAGCTGAATTCATATGTTTTTAATTATTTTGTTCTTTTATTGTTCTTGTATCACTACTTGCTCTATTTACTTATTTAAAATTTAAAATTATCTATAATGATAATAAAGGCTTATCTTTGGTGGCTTGAAGCCTTTGGTCTCTAGACACTGAAAGACTCCTCCATTGGATAGTCTTACCACATATCTGGACCCTGCGAATATCATCTAGGAATAAAAGTCTTAGCACTGGATTAGGTCATGTATTGAAATTATTATAAAATTAATATTTAATTATATCGAAATATAATTACTGATAATTATTTTAATCTGAATATACAGTATGTAGATGAAAATTTAACTTATCTTATTTGGTATTTTTAATAGAAAAATAAATAATTTAATTTCTGTCGAAAGATTAAAATTATTCATTTGTTTTAAAAACTAAAATTATATTTAATATCACCAATGACAATTTTGTAGTTTTGAAATTTACTTCATCTGACATATTCTAACTGAATTTATTTATTATTCCTGAATTCAGATCTGCATAAATTGAGGAGATTTTTAAATATTTTGTTGTAGCTGATTCACTGTTAAATTAAAAGTTTAAGGAAATATTTTAATATGGATGTTGACATTGATAGTTTTATAAGGGAACAGAAGTCAAAAATTGCTACTGAAAGACAATATCTTTCTAATCAAAATCTGTCTTTAAAAACTCCTGATTATAATGATTATAATAAGGCTAATAGAAGTAAGTTCTTTTTTTCAATTTATATTTTACCATTGTAATTTTAATAGAAAATTCGGAAAATTTTGATAATTTCGTATTCAAAATGAAGGAAGGAGAAAATATGAAAAACAAATACAAACAAGAACTTCGAAATGATTATGCAAATGTTAAAGAATTTAATAAACATTTGGAGTTATCCTCAAGAAGGGAAAAAGAAACGGAAAAAACTAACACGAATGGTCTGCTACCTGGATTGGGATATTCTAATTCAGCAACGAAGAAAAAAGAGCTCATTCGAAATCACGAATACAACGAATTCAAAAAAATCGAAGAAGAAAATTTCAAAAATCGATTTCAAAATAAAAAAGCTTTATCGACAAGAGAAGTAAATAATTCCCATTTGACAAGAAATCCAATCACATCGGACTTGTATGCAAAAGAAAATCCAATATCTGTTGTTGGCCGTCAAACGCAAAGGAATCGTTCATTTTCACCACCAATCAACGATTCTAATCTAGATCGAAATAGGTCTTTTGAGAGCAAAGTCGACATTTTGGAGAAAAAAGTCGACGAATTACGAAAATTCCGAGTCCAAAACAGTGATTTTGATCCAAGAGAACAACAGTTGAATTTTCGATACGAGCCGAGTTTTGTACCGGTTAAATCCAGCAACAGTCTCCGATCGTTGGATGAAGCTGACAAGAAGCTGAGAGAAATCGATGAAAAATACGAATTATCGAAAACGAACTTCATGAATACTCGAAGAATCGGAAAAAAGAAAATCAATTTCATTTTAGATGATGAAACGATTTTAGGCAATCAGTCATTTCAGCGGCCTTTGTCTGACATTGGAACGCACGAGCGACCAATTACCAATAGCGAGCCTTCTATTATTCCTTTTGGCCGAACTGACGAAGAAAGTCGAAGACGCATGAAACAAGAACAATATCGGAAAGACCTAGAAAATCAAATGAAAGAAAAATCAAAATCCCACCAAAGATTTGCAAATTCGATTTCCAATGAAAATATTTCATTTTTTGACCGATTTGGACAGCCTGCTAACAAACCAATTATCAACAAGGTTGAAAGCGCCAGAGCAGATATTTCGGTTCCACGTCAAGATTCGGATTATTTCTATTACGCTTCTCGTAATCCTTTAGAAGAATTCGATTCAAACCCCTACGTTCCATCATCATTCAATATCAATGATCAACGAAACACATATGAACCGAATATAAATCAACCAAAAACGTCCATTAGAATTGGCAATGAACATGAAACGAATAAAAATCTTAAAGAAAATTACGCAGAAGAATTAAAAAAACAAATCGAAGAAAGAAAAGTCCGCAAAGAAGTAGATAAAAAAAGACAAGATGAATATGAGAGACGAAAAAATGAAGAAATCAGAAATTACGATCCGTTTGGTCGAGGAGGCGGGGGAGCACCATTGAAAGACAATCACGGTGAAGTTATTGCCGATCTGAAAAACATAAAATTCGATTCGAAGATCGTCATTCCACCGATGTCATTTCGTCCTCAAGTCGAATATTTTAAAGAGCCCGAAAAACCGATTATTTCTCCAGATCCGAACGAATTGAAAACATACGCTCGAGGAGGCCATGGAATATTCGGGCAAGCATTGTCTGATGATGACAAAATCAAAGCGGAAAAATACAAAGAAGACCTTAAAGTACAAATTGAGCTTAACAAGCGACAAAAAGAAATCGAGAAAGAAAATGAAAGAAGAAGAGAAGAAAAAGAAAGAGAAAAGTTTGAAAAGGAACAAAAACTGATTCAATTAGAATTAGAGAATGAGAAAAAAGTCCAAAGACAAAAAGAACTGGAACATATTCAAAAATTAGATGAACACCGTTTAGCAGCACAAGAAAATAGAAAAATGAAAGAACGCTTGGAATATAAAGCTGAAGAACCGAAATCCTCTTCACCGAATCAGTATCGAATAAGAGAAAATTCAATATCAAAGTCTCCAACAACTGTTAGAAATCGGACTCCCTTGGAAAATAAAGCCAAAACACCAACAGAAATACAGAGAAATAAAACTCCTTTAGCAAAAAATCATAACAACGAAGAAATGACCAACAATTTCTATTCTCTCAAAGCGAAGTTAGGACATGAAATGGCTCTATTAGAAAAAGAAATAGCCCATCAAAATGATCGGGTTGAAATCTATGATCCACGCCTCGAGACAAACAAGCATTTAGAAAAACAAATCCACAACATCGGTTACGATTCTGACATGGTTTTCGATGCTGTTCTACAGAAAAAAGGTCCATTATCGGTGCGTCGAGGTTACTCTAGACCGAAACGAAACCGACAGAACTCAGCCATAAACACCGAAATGGATCTCGATGAACATTTGAAACAACAAGAAAAAGTTTTACAAAGAATGCATCAAAATAATTTCAGCCGATACGAATTGAATATGCCGGACATGAGTCCGGTGGATTTGGCTATTCGGCCGTCTAGTCAAATGTCCAACCAATTGGAATCTGACACGAAATTCATTGACTTTCAACAAAGTCGGGATTTTAATATGAAAAGTAGTCTGTCGAACATCTCGAATAAAGATTACGATATCTTTAAACCTCTTACCCCGAAACCCCTCAGAGCGAATCCGGAATTTGGTTCCAACACCAGTCTGAATATCGATGAAATCACAAGGAAAAATCAACAGCGTTTGAGGAAATTGCAGAAAATTCAAATTGAAAATGAAAAATCCCAAACAACTGAGGAAATTTTAAATAAGTTTATGATTTCACAAGATCTATAAATTGTGATATTCTGTACACTGAAACTTGTCAGATCTTTTGATTCGTTTAGATTGTATTAAATGAGAATATATGCATATAAAATTGAGGAATTCTTTCTTGTTTTGTCTGTATCATTCTTTCTATCACATTTCTATTGTTTTATTTGTACTAGAACTGTTCAACTATCTGAGAAAGGAATTCCATGGACAGCTTTCATAAATCCTTTATCCCTAGTCATACGATATTTTATAATTTTTATTTTCATTTCAAGCGATTTCAGTTTAATAAGTCAAAAATAAAAAATCTGCACGATAATAATAAAAATAATTATTTATTAAAAATACAGAGATTTGGGTATAGGACACCTTATTTTTAAGATATCTTAATATATATTGTTAAAAAGTAAATTTACATTATTTAAAGCTTAGTCACGGATTTAACAATTTGCAACCCAAGGCAAAGATTTCTCTAAAATTCAAATTGCATATTGACATCACCAAATGTTAACATAATTTATATTGGAAAGAAAGATCAGGTACCAATAGGCTTACCACCCGTTCGGTTTTCGCACGAACAGTTCGGTAATCAAATGAATTGTTCGTTGTTCGTTTGGCACGCAAACCGAGCGTTTAAATGTTCGGTTTTTGAATCAATTAATTAAATTCCATGTAAAAAAATTAAAAAAATTAATTTAGCTTAAAAAATATGCTGAAGAAGTGATAATTCTTTCATAATGCAATTTTTATTTATTTAATTTAATTTAATTTTATTTAATATATTATGAAATAAAAAGTGCTAATTTAAATTTTTTGTTTTTGAATTTTCGTTTTATACATTTAATATTAATATTTAAATAAATATTATAGATACACTTATTATAAAATTGATTTTTTATTTAAATTATTATTTTTTTTAATTGGTTTGAGTGTTCGTATATCGGTCGAGAAAAAGGTGGTAACCCTAGGTACCAATCTGTTTTTATTAAAGTTGTTTCTGATGATTGGATTGTCATCAGTTAGAATGCTGCCTGCCATTAGATAAGATGGGTAGAAACCTATTCCAAATTGTCCCATCATTGAAATATCAGCTCCAGCATGAAGTGCTCTCATGAATGCCTTAGTTCCAGATCTAGCGATTGTTCTCAATTTGTTGATCAAATCTGCCTTTGTCATTCCGATTCCAATGTCAATAATATTTAAAGTTTTGGCATCTTTATCGAAAATAATTTTAATAATTAACTCCTTGGCGGTATCCAAAAAAGAATTTGAATTGATATTATGTAAAAGGATTTCTTTGTCGGAATAGAAAGAATCGTTAAAAATGCTCAACAGTTTCTTCTGCTTGAAATGTAAGCGTCTCAGAGTCATTCATTGTTTTCAAAGCGATGTCCCAATGATTGCAATTTTATTGACAGCGTTAAAATCAGAAACCAACGATTCCAGAAAATTCAATTTTATTTCTATAACAAAAACATCTGGAAATCTCCAATCACAATCGATATTTCCAAGACACATTTTAATTCCAATTACTTCAACTCAAGAATCAAAATATCAAAAATTCGAAATTCCAACAATTCCACAAACTTCAATTCAAATAAAATAAAGAATTCGATATTCCAACAAATCCAAAAGGCATGTGCACACAGACGCGAATAAGCAATAACAAACAATCGGCCGAAACAAAAGAATTAGTAATTTTAATTAATTTTAATTTATTTCTTCTTGGCGCCATTGCTTTGTTATCTGTGGTCTATAACAAGGGTGACCAACAAGTCGATCGCGAGGCAAATTTTGGTCGATCGTCGATCTCTCGCAGTGGCTGGGAAAAATTCCGTTTACTACCGTGACTTTGAAGGGGTTTTAGAAGACAAAGCTTTGTGCTAATAGTTGAATGTATTCTGCGAACTTACCAAGTTCATGAATACCTATAATTCTTACAACCAGACACTGTTATATCCGCTCGCCCAGCACAATACATTTTGACTTATGTGTTACATTGTCACCGAACACAACGTGCGAACGCCACAGTTACAACTCAACTCGCCGAAGAACACATTCAGTTTGCTTGAATATTTGGTGGCCATAAGTAGCTTCATTTCTTTTGTATTAACTGTGTCATTATTAAACAATATTATTTATCCTTGGTGACCACGTTGTATTTTAATTTTTCTTCTGTATAAAATGGATGTCATTTTCTTTGTTTTAAATTAAATTGCTTTTCTTACCTATTTATTTACTTGCTAAGTGTGCATTCTCTGCAACAGATCTCTAAACTGCGGTCATTACACTGGGAGAAAAATAAGGGATAGCATATATATTATAGGACAAAAGGGGTAGGATTCTATGCATGATGGTTGTGTGGAACACAATCTAATACTTTCTTGTTGCCTGAAACACTCAAAATATAATAAAAATACACTTATTGCTATTGGATTTCAGGACACCGAAGATAATTTTGATAGTGTACCCCATGATTACTTGTGAAAGATCTTACGACATATTGGGGTTGGTGAAAAATTCACAAACACTTTGATACTGGCTCCTTCTACATTTCTACAAATTAAGGTGTTACACAAGAATGCCATCCTTCAATGATTTTGTTTGCAATTTCAATTAACCCTGTTCTCCAAGCTATTGGTCTTTCTAATGTTGAACCTTCCAATGTTGACGAATCTCCAATCCAAGTTCTTGCACATGCTGATGATATCGTTCTTATAGCTAATAATACTCGTGATTTCCAAAATTTCCAAACGTTGGTTTAGATACAACTTGTGAAATTGGGTTTGAATACCGACCTGAAAAATGTGCTTATATTCAGTAGCCAAATATTGAAACTATTAGTGAAGTGTCAATTGAAATTTTTAAATAAAGAAATTATAGACGAAAAAATGTTACCTTTATCTTGAAGTACCAATTGATGAAGAACCTGACCAAAGTGCTTATGAAATACACAGCACACAATTATTATCCGATTCTGATTTGTACGATTGGTAGAGACTAAAAGTATACAAAGTCTTTCTTCACTCTCGTTTAGTGTTTCTTTTTGGAACTAGAGAAATTAGGAGTAGTGCTCTTTCAGCAACCATCGGTAATAGAACTACAAAACTTCACAATCACTTTGCCTGATCAATCTCGAATTAGTTATTTTTATAACTCCTTTGAAAATGGTGGTGCATCATGTACTAATCCAGACCACATATAAACGATGTATCTTTTTCAGAATCTACATCAAATTATGGATATACTAAAAGGATTAATATCGATACATTAAAATTTGTTACTGAACCTAGACTTAAAACTAACCAACCATCTTTCGAAGAAAGCTTCAATTGGCTTAACATGGTCAAGCGTTATTCAGAAGATAAAACTTAATTTTATTGACTACGTACTGTCATTCATTTCTTTGAAAAAATTGATAAAAAGAAATTGATAACATTACAATTTATTTTGAAGTGTTGAAAAATAAATCTGCTCTTTGTCTTACAAGATTTTCACGTGGTACAATGATTTTAACTTACTTATACCGGCGTTGCATTTTTAAAATCTTTCATTTAGTCTTCGATAACGATAACCTCCTAGCATCAATAAAGCGATATTAAAAGGATAAATGGCGGAATGTTTATTAATCGTGCAAGGACAAAAACTCTAGCTAATCTTGTAAAACCATACAGAAATCCTGAGAATGTGCAGACGCTATCATTGTACGGATGAAGCTTTGAAGCATTTCCTATAGGATTGATCTTGTGGACGAAGATATCTAATATAATTTACTGTGTTATCTGACTCCAAAGATAAACTTGACATAAGTATAAATAATAATCCAAATACATTCATCATGTTCTTTTTGGTTTCTTCGATACATCAAGATATCGCTTAAGTAAAAAACTATTCTGTTGAATTCAAGCTGTCCAACATCATATGCATTTTGAATGTGACAGAGTCCAAAACACTTCTGAAAGGTAGTGAGCCAGTGAACATAAATTATTTTGTATTCACTTGACAATCTCCCTTGACAAAATAATTCTCTTGTCAATCTAATTTTGTAAATATTTCATTCCAATTATAGCCATTGTTCTACTACAACTACTAGCTTCATACAGACGACCTATTAAATATGTTGGGTATTTTGTGCAAGTCGGTATTCTGTCTGACTCCTTTGTGTTCTTTTCGAAATTAAATAAACAACCCAACACAAAAATCTTTATTTGAGACTAATACAGTTACACATTTGGTTACACACTTGATACTACCCTTTTTTGGTCTGCACTTTTCAATACAACTACAAGTCTTACGCAGGAATAAATCTTCCAACTGGACATGTCCCTTTCTGGTACGTTCGATTTAAATTATTCGACTGATACTAACTTCAAAGTTTTCTTTGTCACACTCGCTAAACTTCTTGTTTTCTTTTTCTTCGATCCACTGGCAATTCTGTTTTCTTGCCGGTCGTTTTTATACCCATCTTGTAATTGATTTTACTTTGTCAAATTAGCCTGGATCCAACTTCCCCCAGGGCTTCCTCTTATAGCTCTAATTCGCTTTAAGGAATTTGCACGTCTCCTTTGACGGCTCGCTCCAATTTAATTTTAGTTGGCTGATTTAATTGCCTTTCTTAATTTGATTGATAATTCAGGTTCCCTCAAATCGCTCGGGTTCTGCATTAGTTAATTAATTTTTGTTTTTTGTAATTTATTTCTTCTAGGGACCCCATTGATTTTATTATCCGTTTCCTTATTCAGCATCCGGGCATACCAGTTTCCCCCGGAAAATATTCATTTTTGATTTTTTAATCTCATTTTGAACCCAAACAAATATACGGATAAACTAATCATCCAATAATATCAAATATAAAATAGTATTTTTATTGATTACATGTATTAAAGTAAATACGTTAAAATAAAGAGTGAGATAGTTAAAAATAATTTTTAGATAAAAAGAACTTAAAAAAGAATGGAAATTCGTGTGAAATAAACGAAAATATAAATCGATAGCTTGAAAAAAGAAAAGATAAATATAATTAAATGGAAATTTGACAAACTTCAAAAATTCGTAAATTAAATTTTTAGCCAATTAACAAAACAAAAAAATCATAAAAAATTAATTGATCCTCAGGAAAACTCGATTAAAAATCAATATAAATCAAATAAATAATAATATAAAGAAACAGAATAAAGTCAAATGTTCCAAAATCTGAAAGAAATCGATTCCAAATAAAGTGCATCCAATTCAGACACCCAACGACATCAATAATAATAATAATAATAATAATAATAATAATAATAATAATAATAATAATAATAATAATAATAATAATAATAATTACAATAACACTGGTTATTCTAATTTATTATACATGTAATACCAAGTCCATAGAGAAATAAAAATAAAGTAATCGATTGGAATACAGTTTAATATTCCTAGACGAGCACTAGATCGATAAATAAACGAAGACACCGATAGCAAAATAAAATAAAATAAATTATATTACAGTATGGTCCAACTTTTCCAGAATTGAGTCAATAAGTGTTTTGTCGAAATCATTTATATCATCATTTTTTAAAATGTTTAATGCACTTTTTAGATCATATGATTTGTATTTGCCTCTCTCCAAATAATCAGAATTTAATACTATCAAATCGAGCAACATCAAGTATTCTGACAATTCCTAAAATTAATCAATTAGTTTTGACAATTAAAGTTTGCCAGATTATTATTATTATTTTCATTAATATAATATAAAATGTCAAATAATGAAATAGAAAAAGATATTATGCCGAACGAAGTTCCCCCAAAAAATAAATAATGAATGCTAATAATAGATGGTAGCAGCTGGACAATCTAGTTGCGGCTTTAAAGCAGAAAACAACGATACCACAAGATAGTATACAACCAAGATAACATTGGAACATTTCATGAAATCTTTTTAGATGTTTTGTTAAACCCTCATATTCTCTGAATTTCTTTCTCTAATTTATATCTATTTTCTATGAAATTCATGATTCAAGGTTTAAACTATAAATTTGAATAAATTCAAGTGATATAGGACAGAGCTCCTATATTTTTTAGTAAAGGCATCATAAGACTTCCAGGATAATGATTAACTAAATTATGTTTGCTAGTAATATTGGGAAAAATTACAGAAAAAACTTAGGAACCCCATATAAGTTTTGGAACTCCATAAATGGGTTTATTATACTGCAATTTGGTACTTCCGTGTTATCTTACCCCCAAAAATTAAATTAAAAAAGAACACATAATTATTATATTTATTTTCTAAATCGGTTACAAACTCAGCAAATGTTTGTAAAGAGTTTGTAAATGGTCATCCAGGTGGATAGTGTCGAACACATCGGCACTGTTGCTTAGAACACGTTTGCGCCACATAAACTCACATAATCACATAAATCACAGATAGCCTTAATAAATTCATGTTCAATAATCTTCAATAACGTCATCAATAATGCATTCTCTCATTTTTTATATTGCTATTTTAATTGTATTTTATAATTTAATTTTTGGGGTAAGATAACACGGAAGTACCTGCAATTTTACCAAATCATTGATAAGGATGAAATGGATTAATTTATCAGAATATCAGATATCTGTAAAATTTACATTTACAAATTAGAAAAAATTACGCTGAATTACATAATATTTATTTAAAATATTAATAATGATTAAATTATTTTTCGATGCGATCTATATATTAATCGATTTCAAAATTAATAACTGTAAAATTTATTAATATTTTCCTTTTGAATATTCAGGCTATTAGAAACTAACATTTAACTCTTCATTCATAATTCCAAATTTTTTTCAGTACAAGTTGTAAATAAAATAATCTTTTGATTATTATTAAAACAATATTTTTTGAGGCAATTACTAATTATTTAATATCGACAATAAAATTTCAAACATTCAGCTACTGAATAACTCGAACCCCCTCCCAAAACCCGAGTCCTACCAAAAAATTAAAGCTGTGATGTAATAAAAAAATATCAGATTTATTGGTGTAGATTTACCACTTCATAACAATCGTCAACATTTCATCCCGCATGAAATTGCAAGCATATTAGCCACTTATATACGTAATCACAGCATATACATGCAGTTGTTGTATGATAGTATATAAACGAAAAAAATATATAATGGTGTGAAGCATGCGATTATATACAGATAAAAATAACAACATTTCTTGTTGTTATTTATATTTATTAGCACTGAAAAAAATTCTTTCAAATGACTTTAATACATGCTTTATGGTACCGATCACTGGTTTACAACAATATTGTTTATTCATCAAATGTTCGATGGGCAAAAAAAGTTCTATGTTCATATTTCAGAAACAAAAATATAAATTTCCTGTGAAAATGTTGATGAGAAAAAAATTCGAAATACAAATCCCAGGATTCCAGGGCTGCAAACCCTAATTCAGCATTTACAAAAACTGTGTAAATTAAAATTTTAAACAGTTGATTTTTTTTTATTTAAAAACTAAAATAACTTCTATATAAATAATATAATTTAAAATAATTTCGATTTTAAAATTTTCTCCTCATACATATTATGACGGAATATTATAAAGTTAATTTATCAATATCCATTAAAAGTGTGGAGTGTACTAGAAATAATGGTTGACATTTAAGGAAATTACATTCAAGTTTGGAGAACACATTTCCACTTAAACTAGACGAATGCAACGTGTATAACTGACAAATGGCAATGAGGACGCAGAAATAACAACTCAACATTCTATTGACACAATGTGCAACAGTGTTACAGGGAAGAAAAAGTGAAATCGAGAGTAACATCCTGTCTCAGATGGCTGGTTTATTGAAATTTGAGGACTTGCATATGACAAATGAAAGTAGATATATGAAAATATATATTTCCAAATATTTTAAATTGTTTACTTTTTCGGTCACCTTTGATCTGATTTTAATTTTGATGATATTTAATTGATTAAAAGATAGTTGAAGAAAACATTCATTTTTATACTCATTTAATAATTAATATTTAATAACAATTAAGATATCATGAAAAACTAACTGTAGAAGTTGCAAGCAAATTGCACAACTCCCTAGATATAATATCGATTATAACATCCTCATCATTCCGATAAATCAGATCTGCCAACTTTTTACTAGAATGAATATCACATAAGATCTTCCTAACGGAATTCGAGGAAGATTTTTGTGGATTTTCAATTTCAGAATCATCAATATACGAAGTGGTCAAGGCTGGATCATCTAACGAACGAATGATGAAAAACCCATTTCGAAAGAAAAGAAAATAAACTAACAGTCCCTATTAAAAGCACGAATCAATTTTTCAATGAACAATCTTGTATATTCCGGTTTCAGTTGTAAACTAGTTATTACTGGATTCATTTTAACGTTTTTGAATCTTTTATTGAGAGAGAGAAGAAATCCAACTATAACATCATCCATATAAATGGGATCTTTGAAATTAAAGATTTCATGACTGTCTTCACCAAATGTGCAAGACGATTCTTCTTTACCAGTAAGAGATGAATCCAGCACAGTGTTATGAAATTCACTCAACTTATATAACATTGCAACGCAAAATTCAACATTTAACCGTTCTGGGAAATTGGCGGAACATTATATACAGATAATAATTATAATAAACTTATAAAAATACCTTGAAGATCAATATTCATCATGTCACAACCGTTGATGAGTATGGTTAACAATAAACTAGCGTAAGTGAAATTTTTGTCGTCTAGAAATATATAATAAATGACCGGTTTGGATGGTTGATATTTTATTATCAATGAAACAATTGAAAGGAAAGGCATATTTTAAATTATTTTTGGATTTATTCAATAGAAAATGTGTTTTAATAGTTAAAAAATAATAGGTAAACTTAAACTCGCAGCATTTAAATAAATCACCATGAATCAAGCTAAATTCATAAAAAGATGGAATCATTAAATCTCAGCAGCTCAGGGTGACTTATCAAAAACTGGACTCCCAGAAAAGAATTTTGAGCATATGGTAGTGTGAAAATTTTCATTCTGATTTCCATAAATTTGTCTATGTTCATTACCCACAAATGTTTTTAATAAAGAATATGCCCAATAATGAGTAAAAATATTATAACATAGACCTTCATAGACCTATGCAATTTTATCTTAACTTCCAATTTCGGTGGGTTACTTTATTTATTAACCAAAAAATATCATTAGAATTGATAATATTGACTATAATTCGCCAAAAGAGGAATAGATAATTGATAGTGATAATTAGTTTGGAGAAGTATACAAGATATGGGGTTCTGCCATCCACATGATATTGAACAGAAAAAAAGTTATTTAATTCTATAGAAAAGTGTAGATCAAACAAGATTAAAGCGACCGATATTTTTTATTGGAATCCGGGACATTTTAAAATCAAAATTAAAAAAAAATAACACATTAGCAGACAGAATTTTCTTAGATTGTTTATTTGTGCGTTAATGTAATGTATTAACTACTATAAAAATTGAAAATAAAATTTATTTCTAGCAAATCAATTAAACAAAATAATAAATTTCGATAACAAAACTTAAAAAATAATGATCTTAATACAAAAAATTATATAAATATAAATAAATTAGTTATTAAATGCATATTTTTCCGCTGAGTGAATTTAAAACTATGTTTGATGAAATTTTAAAAAAGAAAATCACTATTGGTATTTGTCTAGGTTTGCCTAGTTTTCCCAGCATATGAACTGATGTTTTTATCTTATAGGGTTTTTTTGCTTAAGTTACATTTACTATTGCTCGGAGGCTTCTGACCTTGTGTGCTTTCAAACCTATTTTGGAGAGAATAAAGTCACAGTAATCCAAAAGAAACCAATTATTACGATTTTATAATATATTCTATGAATTTAATTTCTTAACATTTAGGTTTTATTTGAATAAAATTAGCTAAATCACAGAAAAAATATCTGCAAATTTGTGTTATTTTAATGTTAGACATCCGTAAATCCCGTCCTTGGTTGCTTTAAAAATTTATTTATTAACTAACAACGAAAACATTCTGTTTGTTATAAAGACAATGACAATAAGTTTGACAATAAGGACAAATTCTACAAAGAGTTGGCATTAATTTGCATAATTCTCTGTTTATGCTTAGTTAATTATATTTTCAAGAGCAGGAGTGAAAATTATGATCCTATATAGGTGAAGTGATAATGTATTTACTATTGTCATTCTTATTTAAATATACTCAAAATAATAATTGACTTAGTAATTGATATGAAATAAAAGCAAGCAATAAATGTTATTAGGAATTTATGAAATTAAATGCAATAAGTGAATTTAAATTACTAATATTTTAGTATTGTGATGTAGTTATAATGGGATATTTGATTTCCCTAACCTCTACTCTATATTATGTAATGCATGCACGTGTGATTAATTATTTTTGATTGCCTGGGTCCTCAAATTATGTCACTGACTATTATTTCTAGGGTTTCTGACCGCGGTTAACCGAAAACGGTTAACCGCAGTTTTATTAAACCGATTAGTCGGTTATTTTCTTACTAATAATTTTATCATTGCAATCAATTAATTTAATATTTAAATAAAATTACATCTTATACGTGATTTTATGTTACAATTATTGAAAGAAATTTTAGATTTTAAGCGATAGTTTGTTTTTTGAAAAAAGTAATTTACCACAAAGTGCAATTTTCCTTTTTCCAAAATATTCCCGAAATTGGAAATTTTAGTGTAGAGTAAGTTTATATTTCACTTAAATAAACATTTAAAGTTATGAATAAAATACACATTTTAGCCCCTAAATATGTCATCACCAGTGTCATCGGTTTGGAATTATGCAGATAAACGTAAAAAATGCTATCACGAAAGAGATTGAAGCAATTTGCAATCGATGCGGAAACGCAATTAAATGTTCTGGCGGAAGTACTTCTTCATTACGATCTCATCTTAAAAGCAAGCACGGAATTGATGTTACAATGAATCAAGTTAGTGAAAATAATGAGCCAGTTCCAGTAAAAAAAGTCAAGACAATATTGGACTATGTTGAAAGAAAAACATTGAAAGAAATTATTTCTGATCTTGCAACTGATGGAATTTTAATTAGAGCAATTACACGCAATCATTTTATTTGATACAAATTTGGATTTGGAAGTGTTAAATGATGAACAGTGTGATGATGAAATAAACTTTCATGAAGTGCTGAAAAATTCCTGCGGAGTAGTAAAATATATCAAGAATTCTCCATTAAAAAATCATGTTTTTCAAACGAAAGTTGTCGCTGAGTTTGGGCGAGAAATTGAATTGCATCTTGATGTTAAACACAGATGGAACTCAATTCCTAATATGATTGATCCTCTTATTCAAACTGAAATCTGCCTTTTTGATACATGCACTTCATATAATAAACAAATTAGATTTTGATGTATTAACTTCACTTCAAAGTTCAATGGGTCCAATAAAACTGGCGGTGGAAGTTTTAAGCCGTGAAGATTCTACATTAATCACAGCTCACACGGTGATTGAATTCATGCTTCGAAAATTAAGTGATATTGACGATACCATTAGTATTGAGTTGTATAAAAAAACTGATGAAGTAATGGATTTATTGCGATGTCTGAAAGATCCAACAAATATACCATCTAAAAATACAATTAACTATGCTGGAAAATTGGCTTCTCGTCTTTTTGGCGTCGTTGATTGTCAAGAATTGGAGATTATTAAAGAACTACAAGAAATAGTGTCAGCTTCACTTAAAGATGAATTTAAATTACTCTTGCAGAAGGAAAGAGTCACTATTCCAAATCTTATTCGAGATGAATTTAAGTGGTTCAAGCAAGAGTTTATATTTTATAAGAACACAGGAAAAAGAATAGGAAATTTGCAAAAACTTTACGATGCATTACTCTCATTAAGCCAACATCAACTGACATTGAAAGAGTATTTTCAATTTGTACCAATTTTTGTACAAAGATACGCACACGTTTATCAGATCTATCACTGAATGCTCTCTTTTTCAAAGTTTTACTTATAATAAAGTTTAATTTTTGTCTCACCTAAAATAAATATAATTAAATATTTTTTAAAATATTCACTATCGCCTTTTTACTATCAAAAACCACGAAAAAGACAATGGTTTGATGTTTTGAAATTCATAATTTCAACCATAATTTAAAAACCGAGAAACCCCGGTTAACAGCGTTTTTTCAAAATTCATAACCGAAAACCGAGGTTTTTTAAAATCCCGGTTTTTCAGAAACCCTAATTATTTCCCAATAATCTATTGCTGATTGTGTTGGTGTCGGCACACTGGGTACTATTAATAGTACCTCAATTTCTTAAATAAAGTTTTCAAAATTTCTCAAGTTATTCTTGTTCTTTACAAGTATTATATTAGTTAATATGAAGAGTAGTAGTGGTGATCATATTACCAATACCGGATTAATGATCTGGTATTGTTTAAAATTTTATTTTCATCACATACCCGTTCATTAAATTTTCAGAACGCAACCGACATTCCAAGTGGTGGATAATATTTCATATCATATTCAAAAATAAGTATAAAAGAAAAATAATAAAAACTTTGTTATTTTGCAACTGAATTAAAGCCTTTTCAGTGTTATATTAAAACGTTAAGTGACAAACATGTGGACATTTAATAATTTAAATTTTCATCCGAAGTATTCTTTCTTTATTACTCATGGTAAACCCAGTGTTAAGCAGAATAATATAAATTCAATATCTAAGTGTAAATTATCACATATAAATTATGTAACACTATTGAAAAAAGCTGATAATAAACTTCCTTTATTATCATTTCGAACTATAGATTAAATTTTGTGTCAAATAAATAAAATAATTGATACATATTCTGAAATGGAAATAATAGAAATCGATAGTGATACTAATAGATCACCAGTGAAAATAATAAAAGTTATGTATACGAGATAAAGTAAAAAACATCTTATTGTGAAAAATATCATATTTAAAATAAAAATTTTAGTAACACATCATTACTTATGTTGGTATCCATCAAATCCCGCACTAGCTCCAATGGTAAGATTGACTGTAGACAAATAACAATAGATTTCTTATTAATTTCACAGCAAACTATAAAAATTTGCAACAACAACTGCCGCAGCACGATCCGTTGTTCCATCTGATATAGCTCTATTAATGAGAGAAACGGATCATAATTGTATGTTTCTAAGAAACTGATAACCAGGCTGTGATTGCAAGTTTTCTGAAATCAAGCATGGTGAATTGATAAATCAAACAGATGATTGTGTACAACAATTAAAACAAGTTAATACATAAATTATAATAATATAAAAAACAAAATTTTGGATAAAAATATTCTAGTACATCGCTTTTAAAAGGGGGGTCTTGTTATCATATAAACTGGGTTACGAAATAAAATTTTCGGAGAAACAATTAACATATCAAAAGCTTTTTAGTCATCATTGTTAAAAACGCATTTCTAAGAAAATTTTTATTTTAAAAAGTCGGAAATCCCATTTTTAAATTTGTTGGATGAGTTTGTTTTTCATTTAAAAGTTTCTCATACACGACATCATCATTAAAACCACACAAATAAAAGTTATTCTCAAGAGACATGATAGGATTCCTATATTTAGTTCCAATGTTGTTATCGACGAAAATCTTTTTGACGAAAGGGATTATTATTTTCAAGACTTCTGTGACTAGATTTTCAAATTCACTTTGATAGTGATACTGGCAATCTACCAGCAAATCTTAAAGCCTAAAACTTGAAATGTAGATCGCAGTTGTAATATTTTATCAGCTGGTAGTTCGATGAATTGATTGTGGGTCAAATTTTTAAATTCGCAGCTCCAAAAAAACTTTCAAGCAGGCGAAGTATTAATTTTAATTATTTTTTACGTTTAAGAGGTTGTAGGACTTAAAAGCTAGTGAAATACTGTTCTAGTAAAATGGCCTATGTGATACCAATCAAAATAACTATTGTTTACCATTAAAAATAGCTGTGATATTTTAGAATAATCTGGATCATCCGACAAAATCAAGGTTCAAAAACAGTTGCTTTCTAAAAATGAAACAAAATTTCTGCAAATTAAAAACATTAAAAATTCATCCTCAAAAATAAATTAAATTGTTTTTATAATTTTGCAGACAGAATCAAATTCCGAATTTTCACTAACCTAAAAGTTGTCTATTTAAATCTTTCTGATTCAGTCGATGACAAATAGACAGTGAGTAATTCTTCATTGGCGAGATGCTTAATAGTAGCAGAATTTGTCAGATTTCACGCGTTTGAATAATCTCTACTACTACGTATCACTTTAATTAAAAACAAACATACTAAAATTTAGTAACTAAATAGATGGGGCTATAGTGAAAGAGATTGTAAAAAACAGATTCGAATCGAAATGTAAAATAGAAATGTCTAGTTTATTCCCTATAACACATGAAACCTCAAATTAAATTTAAAATAATTTATCTTATTCACATTCAATAAAATAAAAATATATTAATATTATTAGATAATTATCCGGCCACAATAAGATGCCATTTAAGGCGCTTTTCTTTTCCCAGACACGAGTAATTTTAAATAATACAATTGCAATTTCAGATAATACTAATATATGAACAATTAATAAATGGACTTCTACTTAATTCAGCCTCTAGTTAACTATTTTCGTTAGCTTGGATCCTAGAGACATAGATGGACCAAAGGGTTTTCAGAAGGGTCGATATGTCTTTAAAATGCGATAACAGTCATGTTTACAATGTTATAAATATCACAAATAGTGATTTGTTTTTAGCATACAATTTACCATGGCAAAATACACTTTTGCACTTCGTTATTTCGTGAATACTCAACGAAATAATCGACCTTCTGTGCTTGCTATTTGACGAATCGTTGTAAAATTAGAACATTGTTTTACTATTCATGATACTAAACCATCAATAAGACATCGAAATGTAAGAAATGAATGGAATATTGCTGCTATCAGAGCTAGTGTTACAGAAGATCCAAATTTATCAATTTCTCGCCGTTCGCAAGATTTTTTGTTGCCAAAACTGGATGAATGATGCCACATGTCATACCGCTAATGCCACTATTAACTCTTTGAAAGGTTTGGTGAATTAATAATGGCTTCCACGAAGTTGTCATTTAGTTCTTTTGGATTATTTGAAATTAATATTTTACTCAAACAAACTACTTGATGATTTAAATTTTAATATTTATCACATTAGACCTGCATCGTTTAAAAGTCATCGGAAAATTGGGCTCTTCGAATTAACTCATGAAAAACGAAGTCGAGGTTTTATTTAAAACAATACGCAATGAATTGGTTCAAAATTAATAAATAAGCAAGTAACTTAATACAGATAATATCTTTTAGTTTCTCGCAGTCTTACCAACCAGCATAACCGATCAAATTAATGAGCGACGTATTTGTTTTATGTTGAGTTTAACTAAGAACATTCTGAAATACACTTTACAGGGAAAATTCAATGTTTAATACACTACAATGCCTAAATAACGGTTTGTATTTATTAAGTGCAGGAACTTAACGCTTCGTATATTAAATTATTAAAATAGTCCTATCGTTAGTTAGGTTTTGCAAGTACTTTCAAAATTTTATAAGAAAGTGCTAGTGATTAAAAAAGTCTATTGAAACCATATACAAAATACGATAATTGCTATTTTCATTTAAATGGCAACTCTGCAATATTGAGACTCCGTTTACTAAAGTTCCAATTTCGATTCTTGAAGTTGCCAATAGCATTATATTCGTGAGATTTACTTGTCAATGCTCACTTGTACTGATTTCATTACTGAGAAATGTTTTCATGAAAATATGTTCTCCCAAGCATATAAAAAATATCAAATCCTCAATTTCAGATAGCGCTTTATTAATAGTAAAAAAAACATATTATTTTTGTCGGCATAAAGAATCTGATTGCAAATCATACAATTTCTGTTGAAAAATCAGATTTTACAAATGTTGACATTTACAAGTTTAGTAATAAGTGAAACTTTATATTTAATAGTAATAGTAATAGTAATAATAATAATAATAATAATAATAATAATAATAATAATAATATAATAATAATAAAAGTACTTTAATTATTTCAGGTACTTTCAATCCATGTCAATTTGAAATTACACGAAACAGTATAAGACGAAAATTTCAATTAATAAGTTTAATATTTAACATAGTGTAACAATATTAAAAGATATACTTGATGAAATGGGATAAATTGTGCTTAAAATTTGATAGAATGTAAATTTTCGAAAAAATCGAGATAAATGTTAATTTATCGATTAAAATAAGGTTTTATTGAAAAATTTCACATTTATCGGTTAATTAACACTATTTATATATTATAAAAACTTTAATTTAATGTTTTACTTATAATTTGTTAGTAATATCAACGAACAAATTATAAGTGTAAATTATTATATAAAAGTTATTTTTATCCTTCACTATCATTTTCATCTTTGTCAGTTGATATTTTATATTTTATATAATTTTTCCTAGAAGATATAAAAATGATAATTTAGACCGGAAAATTTTAATCATAAACAAGAAAATAGATAAAGATTTTTAGTTTTGTTAAATGGAGTAAGTTTTCATTTAATGGCTAAATATTTGATATCGGATGATTAGGTCTATTAGTACTTTATAACAGTGCTTCTCGATGTGACAAAATAAGACCCCAATAAGAATTTAGAAATTTTATGCGAGAACTTTAAACTATTCTCAAATGATAAAAAGATATAAAAGGAACTTACGATGATATTTTTCATCATCTCTTTCTAAATTGTATTCGTATTCTTTAAAAATTATAAAAGATTTAAATTAATAGAATTTAATTAATAAGTATATAAAATTATAAGAACTTTTATTTCTTCCAATTTCACCACTGATTATTTTTTCCATTGAATTTATTAAAAAGAGAGTTTGAAGACTATAAATCAGTAACACTGATTTATAGTCTTCAAACTCTCTTTTTAATAAATTCAAAGAATATAAAAGCTTGTAATAACCTAAAAAATTAAATTGCTACTTACAAGAATTTTTAAGAGAGTGGAGAATTTGTTTTTCAAATCATTAACATCTTCATGAAGAGACCAACTACGTTCTTGATTATCATTTTTGCGTTGTTGAAAGAAATCAAATAATTGAGTTAAATCATTCCAATCACCACTATTGTAAAATGCATTTTCTAAATTGAATTTTGACGTATTCTAAATTTTTAGAAAGAAACTAAAATTTAATTATATTTCACTCGGAAATATACCAATAGTTGATTTGTTATTGAATTGGTCCACATTTTCAAATCCGGGACGCTAGTTTTTAAGGCTTCCAAAAGAATCTGTAAAGTTTTCACAGAACATTTATGACTAGCTTTGGTGGACTGTCGAATGATATCGGTTAACATAAAGGCAAGACCATCAGGTATCAAGGATGGAGGAGTCGGTTTGTCACAGGAATTATTTTCTATTACTAATAAATGGGAATTAATCGTAACAAGAGATGAAAATATTACAATATTTTCATATTATACTGTGGAATGTCAAGAATTAGTGGTAAATAAATCGTCAGCAAATTCATTGAATTGAGAAATAATAAAAAAGGTAAATTAATATTTAAATATATAAATGAAACCAAAATCATAAATCACGCTGTCGTTATTTAAATTTAAATCAGCTTTGATTGACCCATGGCGTAAAGTAGTCAAAACATATCAACTTTACAATTAAGGTTTTAGTTCCAAAATTATTTGAAATTATTTGAATTTCAAGTATTTTTCAAAATTCGCAAGATGATGAATAAATGAAACATTTTGAATTTCAATAAATAATGCATTAAAAATAGCACATAAATAAATAAAATACAATAAACAAATAATGAAACAATCAATCATTTAATTAAAATAACTGGTAGACAAATAACTTGGTGACGAAATAATATTAAATAAACAACAATAATATATAAATTTTATGAATAAAAATATTCGAAATTTCTTAAGTTTGTAAATGATCAAATGGTTAATTACCACAATAAAATAATGACAATCTTTAAAATATCCACTACAGTGTAGTAAGAAAAACAGGTTAACTAAGTGTTACATTAAAATACAATGCGATCTTCCTAATAATTTGATAAAGAGGATAATAACCAAACCCAGTGGTCAAAAATAGGCTTCGATTTTACAAGAAAAGTTTCGTATTCTGTTGCGTTTTATTAGTTTTGCCCTCACAGATGTTTCTTCATACGCCTGAATAGATAAGTCACTGGGCGCAAGATTTGGACTGTGTGTCGGGTGATTTAAGAGAACAAATTCTTTAAACCTTTTTATTCTTTTAATTCAGAGAGTTCACAAGGACGACCAACATTTTCATCATGAAACTCTGACTGGTGACTATGTTTGAAATGGTTAATCCAATCTCAGATTGTGGTACGAGGGACATATATTGTCATAAGTTGTCTGCAACTGATTCCATATTTGCTGACATCACCAAGCAAAACAAATAACTTAATCACACTACGATATTCGACAGGAGGTAGTATGATTAGACAAATAAATTGAAAATGTGCTCTCTCAAGCTGCTACACAGCTGCATATTAAAACAGACCATATTTTTAGAACTAGAAATAATACATTATGATTTCACTAGAATATTTTTATTTATTTATCATTACTTTTTAAAGGAAAGCTCGTTTACTTATTAAACGTACCACATATTTAATAATTACAGTTATAAAGTATTTTAATGTGAACATATTTTTATTAAAGATAAATCTATTATTGAATTCATCTCAACTTTAAAAAACAAGCTCCTTAAGGAGTTATGTGCCAGAGTTTGTCGCGACTAATGACTTAACTATCATATAACCTAAAAAGGTGAATGAAAATATTGATTATTTAATTAATGATAAGTTATACTTATGTTCATATTATTTAATATTTCTGAATGCATGGAATGTGACATAGAATAGACATAGGAAATGTAAAGTATTCAGCATAAACTAATCAGTCTTTAATAATATGCAAGTGTGTTAAAAATTCTTGCTATAATAATTATTTCTTTGAAATTTACAATGGAATGTAATAGTTTATTTAAGGCAGATGGTGACCAATAATTGAAAGAAAAATCTTACAGCAGAATAAACAATATTCTTGCAGCTATAAAAAATAATATAAGCTTTACATGAAAAAATGACCTTATTGAAACTAAAGACGAATTCGGAGGCAAGAGCATCAGAGAAATAAATATTTAAATAGTTTAAATTTATCATTATTAATTAGTAACCACAAGTTTCATTTTATTTAAAGTTACACTATGACTTTGGTTCAATGATTATTTTCTAATTAATAATCAACTTAAATAAAAATTACTCCAACTAAAAGCGGTTTGATTAAAATTATTCTAGAAAGAAATCATTTTGGCGATTCTCGTCAACAAATGAGATCCAATTCGAAACTCAATTGAAAAATAAACTAATAAATTAATTATTTTAAGCCCTTGAAGTGCTTTATCGGGGAAGTATAAGATTGGTAAGACTTTAAACGGCAAATGTTGATGATAGAACACCAATAAAATTTGAATAGGTCTTAAATTAAAAAATTATACATAGATTTGTATGAAAATTTGCTGTGAACTTTTGTAAATTATGATACTTCAAACATGAAAAAAAAATTTAAAAGATTCTTGCGAGGAATATTATTTTTGGTTTTCTGTAAAACTTTCTAAAATTTTGTTTAAAAAGATTTTGTTTTAAAATTGTTAATTAAGAGATTTTTAAACAGTTTATTTTGAATTTATTAATTGTTTTATGCTTAATAATTAAGATTTTGAAGGATGAATTATGTTAAATCTAATAATTTGGATTCGTTGAGAACTGAATCATTTGGTCATTTTTCAATGAAAATAAATGAAAGAATTCTTGATTTTAACTCATATGCCAAAGAGAAAAGTGAAGGAATAGTTTCTACCGATGGAATAAGAAGTTGTTTAAATTTCATTTACAAATTTGGATATGGTTTATTTGTCATAGAAAGTTATTGGAAGAATCTAACAATTCGTTACCTCAATTTGATAGAAATTTGAATTTAAAGTTTATAAAGATAAAAATCTGAAGTCATCCACGAATTTAAAGTTAAAAGGTACCGAAAAAATGAATTCTGTTTGCATTTCAAGGCTTCAATAACGATGACAATCTCAACTGTGAAATAAATCTAACGAAATCGAACCTTCGTAAAATATCTTTTACTAAAACAATTCTCGAATGAAATGATGCTGTATTAAAACTGATTACTGCATTAAAAATATTAAAATGAAACTTATTTGCAATAAAAAATAAACCGATCTTTGCATATTTAAAGTTATTCAGATATAAACATACTATAATTTTACCTAAACCAATTCTGCATGCGACGAACCAGCGATACGTTTTTATTGAAGATCGCGGACCACTGACTTATAAAATTTATTCTGTATTTACTACGTTTATGGGTACCTTCAATTTCGTGTTTCAGCGTACCATTTGGTAAGTTAAAATAAGTAGCATTATAATAATTTAATAATTTTGAATAAAAAAGATGAAAATTAAAATTAATTTTAGACTTTTCCACGGACCACCACTTTAAGAACAACTTATCCCAAATAAAAAAACTTGATCATCAAATTGCAAAAGATATTCTGAAGATGCATATATTGCACATGAATTATAAGAACTGCTTCACGATAGATTAATTTCGTAATATAATACGAAAATTTTTAAAAGGCAAATTATATTAATTTTGATTAAGTTTTGTTATTGTCATTTTAACATTTTTAACATAATAGAGAAAAAAGTATATTGAGATTTATTCGTGAAGCAACAAGTACAGATATTGAAATAACAGCTATAAATAATTCATTTTAATTAATTAAATTAATCTTAAATATTGTTTAAATAAACAACTTATTGATTTTAGCATTATAAATAACAAAATAATTAATAACTAGTTCACCTCTTTAAAGTTCTAATGCTATTCAAGAAGTCACCTGTTATTTTTTGTGTTTTAAAAAGATTTGACAATGACGAATATATACATCATAGACAAATTTAACTCCAATAGTATTATACAGGGTGGGGCAGGGGAAGATTTGACACATTTAAAATTTAAATAAAACCAAATTAAAATAAATAAATAAAAAAGTATTTTTATTTATCAACTGTACATATGATGTCATTTTAGATTACCCATATGGATTCGGACCCATGCATTAAAAAAGGGTCAATAACTGCTACGCAAAGATAATTCCATGGGCATTTTTATCTGTGAATGTATGATCACGTTCCTACACGATTTTATTATGTGTTGCCAACTTCAAAGCTGTAGACCGCAAGAACACCACAGAATATTGACACGGTAAATGTCTCAATTAATCAGTCTCCACAACATTCGACACGAAAACATGACGCCGCTCTTAATCTTTCAATTAGAAGTTTGAGGTGAATTCCTCATTGGGGTCTGCAAATGCATCCATATAAAATGATGTTGGTACAAGAACACATTGAAAGAGACTATGAAAATCAATATGTATATTTTTATTTATGTGAAAGTGTAAATAATGTAAATTCCGCTATTAATTCCAAAAACTATCTTCATGAGTTATACGAACACCCCTTGTACAATTCACATGTAATTGTATGGTTTAAGATAGCATAATTTAATATTTTGGGTCCGTACTTCGGTTGGCTTGCCCGATCACCTGACTTGAATCCATTTGACTTTTTCATCTGGGGATACTTAAAATCAATGGTATACATTTATCGCTCCGGTCTATTGAACGATTGAAAAATGCAATTCATCGAGGGATTGAGGCTATTACACATAAAATGATCCACCTAGTTTTGGACAACTATCAGAAACATCTTAAATAGTGTGTGCAAAATAATGACGAACATTTGACTAATGATATTTGTTAATTAAAATGAAATAAAATGATATCATATGTACAGTTGATAAATAAAAATTTATTTTAATTTGGTTTTTATTTAAATTTGAAATGTGTCAGATCTTTTCCCCCACCCTGTATTTAATTAATTTCGAAAAAGACTAACTAAAATTTATTCCAATATAGAAATTTTATTGAGGGTAGCAAAATGTTTAAAGGAACAAGTCACTTAAAAATTTTTTAAATTTTATATGAAAACTGTAATAATAAGAGGGAAAGAATTTTATGTGAGGTATTGGTGATTATATCACAATAGCCTACAATTAACATTCAACCAGGAACGAATTTATAAAGGTTATTAAATTAACTCATTAAGTCATAACTATTATGTCATTATTGTTTCCAAATATAACTTTTGACATAGGTTATGGTGGCAGACTGATAATTTTCTTGAAATATACTTCATTTGTTTTTGCATATTTATATATAAAATATAAGGGACTATTAAGACATCTCGAAAATTTAAATCAATTTCTCGTTCTCTTGCTTTTACATTTTATTTTTTAAAATTCTTCTTCGATCTGCTTCGGTTACATTTCGATTTTGTACTTTTAATAATTTTTTTTTAATTTGCAACATTTTCTGTTTTTATGTTTCACACATTTTAAACATTAACAGACGTAAGAGGTTAAGCAACATAGATAAATAAAAAAAATAATTTTTGTCATGTAATTTAATGTAAGGCTTAAACTCTCAAGTACATATGACGGATATATTTGTCATAGACAAGATCGCTACTGTGCGCTTATGATGGATATATCTGCAATGTAAGTTAATTTCTATCTGCTTAACTTATGTATCCGCCTTCTGTGATGTATCATTAGATTACATCAAGAGAGGTCGTGTAATTTGTTCACTATGGATATGACTAACACATTTTTCTAATAAAACGGGTATGACGGATATACTTCCATGCGGCAAAAATTTCGACTGCTTCATGTCTAGTGACTCTCCCCACTCAAGAGATTAAATGATGTTTTGAAATCTTAATAATATGACTTAAAAATGGATATCATAAAACTTAAATCCTATTTAAGTGCCATTAATATTTTAATACATGTTTTCCATTAAAAATTATTTATTGGTGAATAAAAAATAAAACTCAAACCAATTTTTTAAGAATTAAGTTTCTATAATTTGCAATTATAGAAACGCGTGATATATCACGGAATTGTTATAATTTCAAAGTAAATTTAGATAAGAATAAACCAAAGTCAAATTTATGTAAATTTGTCGAATTTCATGTTTAAAATGATACTAAGTGTCGCAGTAAATAAAGCAAAATATGAATGAAACTTTTTATTTATATTAACTATTTGAACCCTGAGGCGTTCATTGTACAAGTACGCTAACCATGAGCTCCTAAGTAATTTTTGAGTAAATAAATATAATTTGACTAAAAATGTAATTTCCATCAAAAATCAATCTTCAATCAGAAAACTTATTTTTGTAGTTTATGATAAAACTTCCTGTAGTAAAAAAGTTTTTATTGCTTATAAAAATAATAATTGTATCAATATAACCATAATAAGTGAATAATTAATTATAATAGGTAAAAACATCAATTCATACAAAAAATATTGTTTTATATCCAGAATTCAACTTTGGAATGATACACATCATAACAGTTTCCATGTCCACGCGCAATATTTTCATAATCTATGTAAAATTACGTCTGCACACAACAATCTCGACTTAGAAACACTTTAGCACTGAGTTCATGGTTAAACAAGTTATTCCAACTCCTTTCACCTCGCAATGACTTAGTTAATGATTCAAAAGTATGGTCTCGGTATTTTTCTTCGCGGGTCGTTATTCTGGGCCCTAGGGTAATGGGGGTATATGTCGAGGTCGATAATCCAACCATTAGGATATATGCGTCGCTAAATCAAACCGGTTTACCGGCCTATGGGGTTCGAATGCTTAGTTTTTTAATCAAACGCTTTGTCCAATAAAATATTAAGAATTTAATTATATATATATATATATATAATGAGAACTTTTTTTCCAATTTCACCACTGATTATTTTTTCCATTGAATTTATTAAAAAGAGAGCTTGAAGACTATAAATCAGTAATATATCGATGTTTTTGATACTCACGAATTTTCGGCACTTGAAAAGGCAGTGCCGAAAATTCGTGAATAGCAAAAAACTTCGATATATTACTGATTTATAGTTTTCAAGCACTCTTTTTAATATATATATATATGCGGTCAACATAAGTATGCACAAATTAGGAAACTTATTAATTGCGTTTATACAATTTATAACGGAAATAGCGTTTAGGCTACAAATAGATTAAAGCAATTTTAAAATCAAGACAAATTTGACTATTTCGGAATATTACCATAATGCAATACGCCAGAATTCAGTTTGAGAGTTTTTTACTGTTTCTTAGACAGATTTGTTTTGTAATGAAGATTTTCAGTAATATTAAATGCTTATTATTGTGCTAACTGGCTCATTGTGTTGCCATACCGATGCTAATCCGCCATTTATTTTTCGTGCTCATTAAAATCGAATGACATGGCAAGAATTTTAGCAGAAAATTATTTAATAAACTAATTTTAATTAATTAAATAAAATTACTTTGCAAAGGAACAAAATGATATTTTATAAGTAAAATTTATACCAAATTAAACAATATATTTATTTAACTCAGATCGCCATTTTGGTTCCATTCGTCTACAAAGGAATAGCATTAGTCATTAAATATTTCATGCCAATATTTAAATCTTAATTTAATTACTGGAAAAATATATTAAATAAAGAATATTAATTTGACTTTAAATTTACATATTATGTTAAAATTGATAATCGCTTTAACTAATATTTTACATATATCTAATTTCCACCTTTTTCAACGTTAACCTCATTATTTTCTCTACTTATGCTCTGATCTTTAAATTCCAGTAGATCCCTATACAAAAATTATATTTCACATATCGTAATCTGAGCTATGTACCTTATAATTTCATCTCTTCTGCTGATAACAGATGCAGACTTTTGACTCAATGAAAGAATGGCTTTATCGATGTACTTGAGAATTTTCTTTTCAGGCATCTAAATTTCAAGATAATAATCTGATCAATAAATGGTTTAAAAATAAAAATATAACATCAATCATTTTCATGTAATTAATCGGAACACACCCAAGCGTGCCTTCTTTTTCTGAGACTAAAAACCAATATTCATTTTCTTTACGTAAAACTAGAAATAATTCGTTTTCTTTAAAGGAAAGACTGCCTGGAAAATCGCCATTATATGAATAAAGAGTTATCCACAATTTTAAATTCATATATGAACTAATATGAATAATTCAGCATTGAATGAAATAAACAAATTTCAAAAAGAATTGAAACAAAAAAATTATTTAAAGTGTTATTATTAAATATTTAATTAAAAAATTAGAATTGATCTATGATTAAAAATATATATTTAAAGAGAGGAAACGTATATGTTTTAGGTTTGAATTTTCAAATTCTCAGATTTTAGGAGTTGAGTGTGTTGGAACATAAGACAAATATTTAATATAACGGATATTAGGAAATAGTATAACTACATTAAATAGTATGATTAAAAATAATATTTTTGTGGTTATACTATTTATTAATATGACTACCCAAATAATATGATCATCTTCAAATAAATATATTCACAAATTAATTATAGTTCATAAGAGGAATATGCATTGTTATAAACAGTCCTAAGTACTTAAGAAAACTTTTGGGAGTATATCTATCTGCTATCGATATGCATGGTAAACAGAGAGGAAGGAGAGATCATGATCTCGGTCGTGCAGTAGAGCAGATTTATAACAGTCGTGAGAGGTAGTAGTAGAAGGTGATGAGTGCGACGAACAAATGAAACTTTAACTGAGGTAATGTAAAAGAATTAACCCAATAAATTTTAATAAATTAAGGGTTTTTTATACATTATGAGAGGTTTTGAATAGACTCATTTTTGCACAAGACGAAAAATTTTAAAATTATTCAAGGGATCTATAAAGCAATCTATACATTAATATATATTTCAAAAAATATTTAGCCATACTTATGAAGAAACAGACGTTTACAATTGCATTCAAAAAAGAAGTAATTAACTATATGAAACGAGGAAATTCGTGTTATAAGGCAGGAAAACATTTTAGTGAGCGTGATAGATACCAATATAATCACTCTATGTTCCAGAAATGGTACTTTAAGAGAGAACAAATAAAAGCTCAAGAGTTTCTAGTGGTGGAAAAAAGACATTTTTATGGGCCCTTGAGGATGTATTAGAAGATGAGATAATAGAGTTAAGAATTATGAAGATTAAAGTCACGAGAACGTATATTAGTGAGGAAGCATCTTGTTTGACACAAGAAAATAACATCGTTATGCAAGCCACCGGGAATTGGGTGGCTTGATTTATGCAGAGATGGCCTCAGTCTCAGGAGGAAAACAAATTAATTAAATTAAAACAAATTAACATTAACTTAATTCACTAGTTTCGCGTGCTGTGAATTACATGTGCTATCTGCAAGATTCCATTCTAAACATAAACTTGTCAAAAACTCTTAGGATAGATGAAACAGTCAGTGGCGGTTCGTACTCAAAGATTTTGTGAAAGCAATAAAAAAATTCGAAAAAAATTTTATTTATATAAAAACTCAATTCTTGTTTTTCTACAAAATTCTTTAATTACTAAATCATAAAAATTGTCTTTAGTAGCCAAAAAAGTTCTTTTTAAAAGATATTAAAAATTTAAAATATAGAATTTCTCAAATTTGAAGTGCAAACAATACTTACTTTGTTTATATGGACGAGCCGCCACTGGAAACAGCAGTCTTTTTTGAAGATTGTAGGACACAAACTGTTGATATACAGGGTAGAAGGCATGTTGCAATGAAGTAACAGGATTTGCCTCAATAAGAATAACTGCAGCACTTTCAGTATGGAAAACCGAAATAAAGCAAAACCGCTTATTAATCACAGAGGCTCCGATTGGTAATGTATTAAAAAGAGAGGAATGTGATGTTTATTAAACAGAATAAAGCCTGGATAAATCAAGACTTGCTTGTAGCGTGGATCGATCAAATGTTACCTCTCTTCGACACAGCGCCTGGTAGGTGCATAATTTGGGATCCATATATCAGAGAAAGTAAAGAATCATTGCAGGAAAAGAGGTATTTTGCAAGTTGTTATACCCGGTGGGTTAACTCCGTATCTTCAAGTGGGAGACATAGGTATCTATTATTAATTCAAGGATAAAATTTCTAATTTCATCAATACGTGGAAGCAATCTGACAACTTACAATATACACGCAGTAAAAATCCAAGGCCAACCCATAATTTAGTTAATTCATGGGTCAATAAAGCTTGGAATATGGTTAATCAGGAGAACATTTTAAATTCGATCAAATCTGCAGGAGTATCCCCAAATGTCGAAGAATGACTCATTACTAAGCAATATATACGTGGAAATCTATTTTATGACCTCTACTTAGCGCCACACTCAAGTGCTGTGAATCAAAATTTGAATGATAATGCCATTGATTCCGATATTTACGATGTTTTTGATGCTTAAGAAATATATGGCTCGATCTAATAGTTTTATTAATTTAAATTTACCGTATTTTTAAAATAACCAAAATTTATAACTAAAATTAAATTTAACCATATAAAAAAAATTAAAATTTAATACTATGAGTGTTACTATTTTCGTATATATATATATATATATATGAAAGAAAATCTGATAATTCCATTTGATGAATTTCGAAAACTGATAACACCGAAATGTGTGAAGAACAGAGAGAGTGGTGTTACCGAAATGATACGTCCGGTATAGAGATGAAGTGGTGCCGTGTTCTACAACCAGCTGTATTGAGGGTTATATATTGACATATATCTTCGGACTGAACTGTAGGTCACTTAGAACTGGAATATACAGATAAGAAATCCATACCATATTTTCCACAAATTGTTAAAATTCTAGAGTATTGAATTTATGTCGAAATATAAGGTTGTGATGTTCGAAAAAGATTGAATGAATGAATATTAAAACAATGTCTTTTAATTTACTTAATTTAATAATAGATTTAACTTAATTTTTAAATTAATAAATTTATGTTAGAGACACTACAAAGACCCCCACCGAAGTACGCGGAGCGTAAGATGAAAAGGGATAGGGACGGTGGAGGTAGTTACTGGAGGTCATAATCTAAGAGATATTGATGGAGTTTACGTGTTCGTCTGGAAGGAAATAGTGGATTGTCTTGAAGGCGTTGATTATTTGGCGTGTCTGGTAGTGTCGTAGATTGTTCCGTGTCTTCTAGAATGTCTTCGTCCAAGTCGTACTCTTTTGTGATATGATTGTTTGATATTTCGTCGTAGTTAGAGGTGCCAGAGGATGGTTTTAGTCTGAAAAAGTTAACCATGATGTGGTTTTTGTCAAACTCTAGTTTTGTTGTATTTTTGTACAGCTCTTTGATGCGGAACGGACATTTGCATCTAGGTATGAGATTCGAAGAGTCGATTTTTCTCATCCACGCGTTGGTTGCTGAGGAAATAGACTGTGGTATATGTGGTTTATATTACGTGGAATATGTGAATGACGGAATAGTGTCTAAGTTCAAAAAATGATCGCGCGTGAGATTGATCTCGTCTAATTGTGAGTCATTGTATTGGTTGATGAGTTCATTGGGAATTAAAGTGTTGGATCCAAAGAAAAGTTGTGAAGATGACACGCCGCTTGAACAATTGGGTGTGGTTTGCCATACTAGTACAACACATGGTAAAACCGGAGGTTAACATTTAAACAGCTTTACATATTTACAGAGATAAGATAAAACATATGTTGTTGTGTTTTGTGATGATTTAGTTGTGTTTTTGTTTTGTGTTTTACAACTAGCACATTATAAAAATTGTACAACTAAATCTTGTGGATGCATGTGTTGTTTATTTGAGGCAATCGCTGTAACTCTTTTTGTATTCTGGTGTGATTGTTGTGTTATTGTCGAAAATTTTTGTTAAGTCTTTTTCGCTGAATCTGATGTGTTTCTGGTTTGTCTGTCTTTCTGTTCGTTCTTGAGTTTTGTACTTTGGGTGGTTGTTTTGAGGGTTTAGGTTGTGGTGATTGTTAAGAGTGGGTGTTTTGTTTTCGTGATATGGTTATAATCTGCGTATGTTTATTTTGATTTGTTTATTGTCTTTTAAAATTGTGCCAACGTTTTTATACATATTTAACAGTTTGTATGGGCCTTCGTACTTTGTTTCAAATCCGCTAGTGAAGGGTTTCTTTACTAAAACCATGTCTATTATTAGTTCTGTTTGGTTTTGGGTTTTATTATTATTTTTGTTTTTTAGAATACTTTTTAGTATGGGTATTTGTGATTCTTTAGCGGTTGTTTTTATCTTGTTTTCGTTTTCGTCCTTTAAGTTTGGTAGATTTGTATTGTGTCCAAAAACTGATTGGCTAGGGCTTTTGTTGTTTAGGCTTGAAGGGTTGTTTCGTAATCCTATTAGTATTTCTGGTAATTTTTCTAACCAGTTGTTGTTATTATTTGTTTTTGTTCTGATTGCTTGTTTTATTGATCGGTGTAATCTCTCAACTTTTCCGTTTGATTGTGGATTGTATGCTGTTGTTCTGGTTTTGTTGATGTTATATTTGTTGCAAAGTCCTTTGAAAATGTCGGATTCAAATTGCCTACCCTGATCGCTGATTATTGTCTTTGGGCAGCCATACCGGGCGAACCAGTTTAATTCTAATTTACTGCATATTTTTGTTGCTGATATTTCCTTTATGAGAATGGCTTCGAACCAATTTGTTTTTCGGTCTATTATAGTTAATAAGTACTTGTGTTTATTATTTGGAGGTAGAGGGCCGACTATGTCGATATGTATCGTTTCGAACGGTTCAGAACTTGGGAATTGTACAATTGTTGTTTTGAATTGTTTTGTTGTTATTTTATTCTTTTGACACTGTGGGCAATTTTTTACGAACGTTTTTACGTCCCTTCTCATATAAGACGAAACAACTTTGGTATGCAGAAGTTCGTATGTGGCTTTGTTTCCCGGATGGTAGATGTTGTGATATTTTTGGAGGTATTGATCGCGCAGTTCTGCTGGTACTATAATCCTTTTGTTATTGTCGTTTGAAGTGTCGTACCATATGCCGTCTATTTCTTCCAAATGGAGTGAATTCAACCTTGGAGTTTCGATTGTTGTTTCTTTTTGTTTAGTTTTTAACTTTTCTAACTCTATGATGGGTGTTATGTTAAGTGCATTTATGTCAGTTTCTATTCTTGATAATGCATCTGCACTTATGTTAGCTGAACCTGCTATGTATTTTATTTTGCAATTAAATTGTGAAATATAGTTTAATTGTCTTATTTGTCTCGGTGAAGGATTTTTCATGTTCATTGCGTTTATTAAGGGTTTATGGTCGGTATACACTTCGAAATCTTTTCCTTCCAATAGGTATTGGAAATGTCTCGATTGTGTCATGTAACGCTAATAACTCCCTGTCAAAAGTGGAGTATCTCATTTAGTGAGTTTTGAGTTTCTTTGAGAAGAAAGCTATTAGTCTTTTTTCGTTATTTTCTTCTTGGAATATCGTTCAGCCCATTGCTACTCCCGAACAATCTGTGTTGACTATGTATGGTAATTCTTGGTTGGGATAGTTTAGGATGCTTGCATTTTTCAGATTTTCTTTTGCCTGTTCGAACGCTGTTATTAGTTTTTCGTTCCAATTTATTTTGATATTTCTCTTTGTTTTGTTCAGTTTGTTGAGTGGGGCTAGCATTTCACTACATCTTGGTATGTATTTGTGATAGAAATTGATCATGCCAAGGAAACGTCTTAGCTCTTTTGTAGTTTTGGGTAGAGGGTAATTTTTTATCGCTTTGATTTTGTCGTCTAAAGGCCTTGTTCCATTTTCGTTTAACATGTGTCCCAGAAATTTTATTTCTGTTTTCAAAAATTCGCATTTTTTTATGTTAATTTTTAGCTCATGTTTGCTTAATATTTCGAACACATTTTTAATATTTTGTATATGTTCTGTTTTGTTTGCTGATGCTATCAGGATGTCGTCTAGGTATGCGACTGTGTTCTGTTGATTTCGTAATATTTGGTCCATGAAGCGTTGGAAAGTGGCTGCAGCATTTTTTAATCCAAAAGGCATTTTGTTATACTCGAAAAGTCCTATGGGTGTGATGATTGCTGTTTTCTTTATGTCTTCCGTTCTGACAGGAATTTGATGATAGGCTTTTTCTAAGTCTATTTTTCTGAAAATTTTGGGTTTGTTAAATCTGTTGATGATATCGTTTATTATTGGAATTGGGTATTTGTCGGCTGTTGTGATATTGTTTAATGCTCTGTAGTCTCCACAGGCTCGCCAATCGCCGTTTGCCTTTTCTTTAAGCATGAGGGCTGATGACCAGTTTGAGTTTGAGTGTTTGACGATTTGGTTTTCTAGTAGTTCGTCGAATATTTTCTTAGTTATTTCGAGTTTATTTTTGTCTAACTGTCTGACTTTTGCATGGACTGGGTTTCCGTTGCTAATTATTAGGTTTTCGGTTATGCATTTTGTGTTGTTGTTTGTCTCTAATTTATTAGTTATATTTGCTGCATTCCGTATCAGTTTTGCGATTTCGTTAGGTATCTGCCAGTTTGTTTCTGTTTTATTTGTTTTTGTTTCACCGTTTTGGGCTGTTATTACTCCGATGTCACAATTGATTTGTTTTTTAGACTGTTTATTTTTGTGGTGTATGTTATTTGAATTGTTTGGTATGACTTTTCCGTTCTTACAGTCGACTAGTAGATTGAAGTTTGAAAGGAAATCTGCTCCTAAAATAGCTTGTTTGACTTCAGCGATAGTGAATTGCCAATTGTATTGTGTGTTGTTGATGGTGATGTTAATGTTTTGCTTTCCGAACGTTTTAATTGGGCTGCTGTTTGCTGCGCACAAATTTGCGGTTTCGGTTTTTGTGTTTTTGTATAGGTAATTCGGTAATAATGAAATTATTGAACCTGAATCAACAAGAAAATTAAGGCTATTGCTATGCACCGTGAAAGTTTAGATGTCACCAAATGTCGGTGCTATCATTGGTGACTTTATATGTTTCCCGACTCTTCTTTGTCGAAGGTGCAGGGTTTGTTGCATTTGTATGCTTTATTCCCAAATTTATTGTGGTAGTAACAATAGTTTTGGTTTGTGCATTTATTAGGGTTGTTCCATGTTTTGTTTCTGTCGAAGCTGTTGCGGCTGTCAGATCTTGTATTTTGTCTGGGATAATTTTGTCTGTTTTCGTAATATTGCGTTCTCCTGGATTCTCTTCTTTGTAATTCGGTTATGTCTTTTCTTAGATTTTTGTTTTCAATAATTATTTCGTCGAATTTTGTTACCAGAGTTGAGAGGAAGTTTGTTCGTTTCTGTAGTTTCTGAACTATTGTGTACAGGTTTGTTTTCGTTGTTCTTAAAAAAATTTTTGTTTTGGTAAGTTCTACATATTGTCGGGTATATTTCGTCGTTGATTTTGTCTGCTATGTTTGCCAGAGTATCGAGGTCTGTACAGTTGCTGGCAGCTAGAATCCGTCGTATTTCAGGTGGCATTGCGCGCATGAAAAGGTCTTTGATGAACTCTTTTGACCCGGTGCTTGTTATTTTTGGTTGCAAGTATTCGAGTTTTGTCTTTAGATTTCGCAGAAATTCAGACGGTTTGTCATTACCCAATTGGATATCTTTCAAACAGGATTCGAGTAGTTCTCGTCTGTTTACTTTGTTCCGATTTATTAAAGTGTTGTATAAGTTTTCGAAAGGGTTGTCGTCCTTTGATATTTCCTCTATTCTATCTCGTTCAGGATGTTGCTGGGAAGGGCATCAATTATGTGAGAACAAACTGTTCTTGATGATTTAATGCCTGATAGGTTTAATGTTAATTTGGCAAATTCTAGCCATTTTTGTGGTGTCCCATTTTCGTCTGTGAAGAAATTTGGGATGTTTGCCTTGGGGTCTAGTATTGAGTTTACCGCGGATGAATTTTCGGGGTTGTAATAATAACTACTGCTTTCATGTGTTGGGTGTGTGTTTGCGTTGTTGGTGTTTGGGTTGTACTGGTGGTTAATGTTTTCCGGTGTGTGAGCATTTTCATAGTTGTTAGGTATCTGTGTAGTGTTTGTCGGGTTTTGCTGGTTTGAAGCCATTTATTTGTTTTGTTGTTGTGTTGAAAAAAATATAATAGTTTAGCAGAAGGATATGGCCTACTGTGTTCGGCCAACAGTGTCACTAGCCTTTATAGTTCTATAATAACTATACTGAAAGGTTTCGTGATTGAAATAACAAATGCCGAATGCGTGTTATGTTATTGTTTTTTTTTAACTTCTGACACCAATTGTTAGGTTGTAGGTTAATTGTTAGTTTCGTAGTTTTGTTATTTAATAAGAAAATTGATGTGCCCGAAAGAGTCTCCGTTAAAACTTGTGGCGGGACAATCGGGGTGCAGGCTGTGTTTTGTAATGCGACAATAATAAGTAAAAAAAATAAAATTAATATTCAACAATAGTAATTATAGTATCATAACTTTTATTAAACAAAACAAAAATAATACTACTTCAGAAATTAACACTTTGTTTCCGAGATTAATTCCGAGATTAGGTTGATTGGAATGGTCGAGATTGGGGAAGGTTTTCAATTCGCTTTTTGTTCAAACGATCTATGGAGTTTCTTTCAAATATTTAAACAGAAAAGATTTCCAGCGGTTCGTCAAATTCGTCGAGGGTATATTGTTAATTAGGCATATTCAGGAAAAATCATAATTATCATGGTTTTAATCTTGAACTATCGATTTTTTAATTTTTGTAATTTTTTTCTATAGTGATAATTTACTATGGCAAATTGTCACTATATAGTTTGTTTTTTTTTTTAAAATAAAATAAAAAAACTTCTCCACGTGCAACGTGCAGAATTGTTATTTGCATTCATACCATACGATTAATAAAACCAAAAAAAAATAAAGAATTACAATACATTACACCTTGTAACATGTTGAGTGTGATCAATACCCATAGAAGGACAAGTATCTTGTCGGATAAACTCAGACTATATATATTATTCTTATTATTATAATAATTATTATTATTATTATTATTATTATTATTATTATTATTATTATTATTATTATTATTATTATTATTATTATTAATATTATTATTATTATTATTATTATTATTATTATTATTATTATTATTATTATTATTATTATTATTATTATTATTATTATTATTATTATTATTATTATTATTATTATTATTATTATTATTATTATTATTATTATTATTATTATTATTATTATTATTATTATCCTCAAAATATTATGCTAAATTATTATTTTCAAATTAAAAAATTGGGGGGCTTGAGGATATTATAATGATAAATTCATTCTGGCTTTCGGGTAATATATAATGCGCTTGTAATCGTTGGTGGAATGGTTGGTATTTTTTTATTTTATCCAATTTTTTTTAATATTGGGTCACAGTGGCTTCTTAATTTTAAAATTCCTAAGTTACAATTTCTGGAATCATTTACCGCATGGCTTCTTAAACTTTTTTCATTCACGACCCCATTTATGATTGTAAACCTTTTTTGCGACCCCTTATAATTTAAAATAAAGATATATAAATTTTTTGTGAAGATTTATTAATTAGGTAATAATATAAATACATATGAAAAAATTGACGTTTCAGTTTATTATATTGGTCACTACGGGCAAATTCCCATTTGCCCAATGAGTAGGAAAACATACGACAATTATGAAATTTTATGTATTTAGATATTTTATATAAAAATTTCGCGACCCCAATATTTCGCTAGGCGACCCCATTTGGGGTCGCGACCCACAGTTTAAGAAGCACTGATTTACCAGATGTGTTTTACATCTAAATGCTAAACATCTTTTGCCTTAAAATAAACTCACGTCTAAAATTTTATGTAATATTTGTATCCATTTGTGTTCTTGGTCCTTAATATAACTTTGAAGAAATTAATTTACAATTGTCGCCTTGAAAAATTTTTATAATTTATAAAATTTTCCATTTTTCTTGATTTGAATATCCAGATTTCGAAGCTAAATTCGATTTGTGACACAGAAGTGTTATTTTAAAGTCTTCAGGCAAAGAAAAATAATACTTCCTTACGAGGACTCAAAACCAGCCAATCGTGACGTACTTGCTCACCATTTTGTAAAGTTATTTTAAGTAAATTTATGATTACCTAGATCTAAGGATATCGCATTCTCCACTTGAACTGATGTACAATATTCCGTTTCAATTACATCAACATTATGAGAATCAATTATTATGTTTTGAGAAATAATCTGACCATCTGATTTTTCTGTAACATCTGTGGACTACAAGCTTTTATTTACAACTGTGGATATATTTTCTTCTGGTTGATGAGCACATTGAACTTGGTGTTCTTTATTTTCTTTGGAATTGTCCGCAGAATTTGGTGAAGTTGATTTAGTATTTCTTACACTACTTCTAAATCCTACATTTTTCATAGTTCTATATTCTTATTTCTAACTCGTTTTTTTAAATCCTTTTCTTTGCATTTTGTGCCCCTGATTTATGCTTGTAATTCATGGTTAAAAAATAATTTTCAAAAATAAAATATAAAAAATGAAATCAATAAATGAATATTTATATATTAATAATGTATAAATAGACTTAATGAAAATCATTCGTACTTAATTTATATTTAGTAATAACATTTTCAATTATTTTATATTTCTACAATTAGCATGAACTGAACACGAAACAATAAATCAGAAATTTTAGGGAGTAAATAAATAAAAATATATAAAGACATAAAAAGATAAGGAAAAAGAATTAAAAAGGAGTAAAATCGAATAAAACGGCGAAATCCAACATGGAGTAGCATATAATAAAAATTAAATAAATTTTAAAATTTTAAAAATTAATAAAAAATCGCTTGATTAAAAAAGTTGAAATTTGTTTAGATGTAGTAATGCACGCACACTAAAATCAGGTATAAATACCGACGCCATTTTCCACAATTTCACTTCTGTGTATGTCAAAGTTTTAGTTTGAAATTTCATGCACGATAAATTTTGTCAATAATCATTGATGAGTGAATTTTATATTTTGTCATGGTAATTCTATGGCGTTTAATTAAATGTTTTAAAACTTTATTTTAATTTTTCAGTATTTAAGAATTTTATATTTTTTTACTTCTCAATCTATATATATTTATACACGTGCATCAAAATTTTGTGACATACATCCGAATAAATAACATTAAGTATTTTGAGGTTCGACTAAAGTATCAGTTAAAAACTTGAAATACTAGTAAGACACACTGCTACTTCATTAATTCTACAAATTATACAATATAGTATCGATAAAACGTGACTGAAGTTAATCACATCAGTATCGACCACGAGCCCCAAATAAGCGCTTTTAGTATCATCTTTTCCAGAAATTTGATTGTTAACAACATCGATCATCAAATTACAAATAAATTCACGCTTTCAATAAAAATATCTTATTACATAATATTTAAACAAAGTTATGAGAATCCAAACTATGCAATTTTTCTTGACAGGGTCTTTTAAATATTCATACATACATTCAACATAAGAATTTTGATTGATGTATTTTTTTTGTTTATTTTTTAAATTAATTTCAGTTATATTTTATTAAGCCTATATATTTAATAAAACTTTAATAAATTATTTATTGTAATTTTAAATTTGGTTTTAACTATTCTATTATTAAATGTTTTACGTATTTTTACTTTAAAAGAATTGTTTCCTTTACAAAAACTTTTATTCCAATTAATTTATAGAAATCTTGAGAGTTTTTTTAAACATCTCACATTCCCCTCTTTTCAATTTTTTTGCCATGCAATGTGGTGGGTTACAAGTAATCAAACAGTTAAGCCTGTGTTGCTGTTTCCAGCGTTACCCAGAATACATTGCTTATTTTACCGCTTGATACCCATTGAGAGATCAATGTTGGTGCTGTATCAAGAGGGTGAGTGCCAGCAAAAGTGAACGCGAAACCCGCACTATAATTGCACTCCTTTGGGTCCACGGACTACCGATAGAAGGTCTGTCTCCGCTTTACACGGTCCCTGTCGTCAGGTAGTGCTCTTTATGTCTCGCAACGTTCCTCGTACTCTCTCGCTGTCACTACTTACACTGCCATTCGCATCATTCATCATCATTCATGAAACCGGTTATCCTGCTCTCCCTAACCCAGTCGGAACCTAAAGACAACATGAAGTCTTTAAAATGAATAACACAGGGCACTGTTTTATTTGATGCATCACTAATTAATGTAAAACATAAGACGTCGGGTCATTTGAGTGTTTGTCATTGTATTGACTGTCGGCTTCATGATTCTGTGGGTTAAGCAGTCTTTGAGTTATGTTACATCCATTTGGGGACCTGAGATACCAGGCGGAGTTCCTTTAGTCGTCTCCGTGCATTTCGGCCCGGTCGCTTCCTCTTGAATAGACCCGCAAATGGAGCAGACGGATGGGCTTCCGCGAGCTCCATCGCCACAGGCGGATCCGTTCGTCCGCATCAAGGTCTAGATCTTTTTGATGCAACTGGGTCTCAAACTTCCTGATTTGTAGTTTGAGGGCACGGATCTCGGTCTGGTTTTGTGTACATTGCAGCTGTAACTGTTGGATGAGCTGCATGCGTTTTTGAATTTCACTGGAGTTGAACCAGGTACCTAGTTTACGGCACCGCCCCTTGAATTTGAGTACTTGATGTTGGAGGGCTTCCAACTGTTGCTCATCTCTTTCCCAATCCTCATGTATTTTCGATAGGAGTTCGATCACTGAAATTGAAAATGTCAAACATTGTGAGGAAAAGTTAGTTATATATTTGTATTTAGATGATGAATGTTAGATAATGAATGCAAATCTACTACTAAACTCAACTGTACGACTATTTCAGATACTACTTCCCAAGTGATCACATACCTATAGCGTCGGTTTCTAATCTATATTACAGACATTTTCTTTATTAAATTGAGCCTTATGTACAAGTTTCGATCACTCCACATTAACCCCACGCCTCACTACTCCTGCAAGCTCCTAAAGGATCCATGACTGTCTTACTGTTTTGCAAACTAGATGTTCAATAGCAACTATGCCAGCCACCTCAGAGGGCAATTAACCCACTACCACTGTGGCGCGAAACCACGAAGTCAATAGGACCTCTGGTGATAGTATCTTGAAATTTTAATGCATGTTAGGTCGTAGATCTACCAGGTCACTGCGGGTTGTGGACGCGACAATGACTTTGACGTTAGGTAAATTTTGAACTAGATTGTAAAACTAGCTGAGGCTGTGTGCATAAAATCCTTATAAACACTCCGAACCCAGTTATCTCCAAGCAAAAATAAAAAACAAACCAAAAGAAAATAAATTAAAGATTAAAATGATGATTACATCATATGGACATAACTAACAATATTCATGAATCAATAGAAACATATCCTTACTATTACTTAACGATTCAAGCTCGGTCAAAAATTGAAAAACATTTTTGGCATAAAGAGTGACTTGTGATCGAAATGTGGCGGTATATATACCCTGTTTTCGGTGTGCAAGTATGTGTGCGTGCATTGATGGAGTAAAACAAACTAGAATTCATTTTATTTCTAAAACATTCTATTTTTTATTAATTTTGGTGCCGATTTTTTCGTAATAATTTTTGTTTTTATTTTCGAAATTTTATTTTTCAATTATTTTTTATTAAATTTGCCTCCATGATGGATTTGGGCATTTCCAGAACATTCCATGTCAATTTTAATTTATTTCTTATTTTTAAATTGTTTTTTTTGTGAATTCTTTTTTTAAATTTTATTGTGCCGATTGGCGGCCATGATTGATTTCGCCATTTTTATGGATTGTTCTGGGTTTTTTTCAAAATTTTAATAAAATTTTCTTTGTTTTAGATATTTATGAGATTTTCTTTAAATTACTCTCCAATTTTTTACAAATCGCCTTTATTCGAGTTTGTTTCTGTTGTTTTATGTTTCTCAGTTGTTTTTAGTAGGTTTTCGTGCAATACTTCTTGCGATGTTTTGATTTATTATTATTTCTTATTATTTAAGTTTTGTGTGTTATTTTCATATTATTACTGTCTATTTGGTGTTTTATTATGTTTTAATTTAAGTATACTCAATTCTGGGTAGGGATGTTTTGTGCCACCACATTCCATCACAATTCCAAGATGTGGGGCTGGGATTCAATTCTAGTCCAACAAATGTTTCGTATTATAATTTTCCTATTTTGTATTTTTACTAGAGAATTTCTATCGTGTCTTTGATTAATAATTTCATCTGGACCTTCGTATCTATCGTCATCTTTATTTCGAATATCCTTTTTTATTTGTACAATATCTCCTATACTAAACTTTCTGATATTTGTATGGTTTTCTTTTAATCTTTTTCTTATATCCGCACAGCTTCATTCTAACATTATCTTTTTACCGAAAACCATCTCATCCGGTGTTTTACCAATCGTTTTCTGAAACGTCGAATTTAACATGAATTCCACCTCCGGGAGTACTTCTAACCAAGTTTTATCTGCTTTATCTCATAGTATCATCATGTATCGTCCTGAGCTGACGTTTAATTTTTCCAGTTGCAGCATGATGTTATGGACTTGAAAAATTCAACTTTGACATTGTTTTAATATTCATTTATTCAATCTTTTTCGAACATCACCACCTTATATTTCAACACAAATTCAATACTCTGGAATTTCAACAATTTGTGGAAAATCTGGTATGGATTTCTCATCGGTATATTCCAGTTCTATGTGACTTAAAATTCAATCCGAAGATAAATTATTTCCAAAAAACATATAATCTTTCGACATCTTCCATTTCTTCGGTAAAGATAACGTGATCGCTGAATATATTTCTGGAAACCTTTCATCATCTATCTCATCAACCTAGAGATATTCACCGTCCAACTCCGCCCACCTCAGAAGATCTCGTCCACTTCAAAAACTCGATACAGACAATAGATAGTATACATTATGATACAATGTATAAAAACACTCTCAGACGAATCCCACACTCTTCGCTTCGGCAAGAAGCATTCTCACCATTCACAATTTGTACCACCAAAGAATTATGTCCACATAGCACCTCCTACGCCAAAAAGTCACATGGCTCTCATTATTTAAGGATGTACAACAGTGGGTGTCCGAATGTGAAGGCTACCAACAACACAAAGTGAACATACACACTAAACCACCAATAACCCTTTCCCAGTGAGTTCAAGATTCTACACACTCCACATCGACCTAGTTGGTAAACTTCTAGTAGACGACAGATTCTGTTACATCCAGACAATGATTTATCAGAAAACACCCTGGTTCGAAGCCGTTTCTGTCAGTGACATCACCGCATATACGGTTGCATATGCTTTAGTTTCCACCTGGTTATAACCTTTTTGAATCTCAACCGTTATCGTCACAGATCAATGAGCAAAATTCGAATCAGATCGTTTTGAACACTTTGCGATCAGCCACAGCATCAACCATCTAAGAATCAGATCCTATGACCAGCAGACAAACGGTCTCGTTGAACGCGCTTATCGGACTTACAAAGCATTCCTCAGAATACTCTCATTGTCAACTTCATGGATCAAATCGTTACCATGTGTAATGTATTGTAATTCTTTATTTTTTTTGGTTTTGTTAATCGTATGGTATGAATGCAAATAGCAATTCTGCACGTTGCACGTGGAGAAGGTTTTTTATTTTATTTTAAAAAAAAAACAAACTATATAGTGATAATTTACCATAGTAAATTATCACTATAGAAAAAAATTACAAAAATTAAAAAATCGATAGTTCAAGATTAAAACCATGATAATTATGATTTTTCCTGAATATGCCTAATTAACAATATACCCTCGACGAATTTGACGAACCGCTGGAAATCTTTTCTGTTTAAATATTTGAAAGAAACTCCATAGATCGTTTGAACAAAAAGCGAATTGAAAACCTTCCCCAATCTCGACCATTCCAATCAACCTAATCTCGGAATTAATCTCGGAAACAAAGTGTTAATTTCTGAAGTAGTATTATTTTTGTTTTGTTTAATAAAAGTTGTGATACTATAATTACTATTGTTGAATATTAATTTTATTTTTTTTACTTATTATTGTCGCATTACAAAACACAGCCTGCACCCCGATTGTCCCGCCACAAGTTTTAACGGAGACTCTTTCGGGCACATCAATTTTCTTATTAAATAACAAAACTACGAAACTAACAATTAACCTACAACCTAACACAAGGGTATATTATTATTATTATTATTATTATTATTATTATTATTATTATTATTATTATTATTATTATTATTATTATTATTATTATTATTATTATTATTAAAACAATAAAATGATAATTTAAGCCTTTTGCTGCAAATAATGTATTTAATGAAAGAATTTTCGACTATAAGATAATCCTTATTAATCTCATAGGACAATCTTTATAAGGACTATCTATAAGGACTATCTTATAGTCGAAAATTCTTTCATTAAATACATTATTTGCAGCAAAAGGCTTAAATTATCATTTTATTGTTTTAAATAAATGCTGCTACCAAGCAATCATCATTTTATATTATAATAATAATAATAATTATTATTATTATTATTATTATTATTATTATTATTATTATTATTATTATTATTATTATTATTATTATTATTATTATTATTATTATTATTATTATTATTATTATTATTATTATTATTATTATTATTATTATTATTATTATTATTATTATTATTATTATTATTTTCAAATTATAACATTGAGAGGGGGCTTATAGATACTATAGCCGAATTTATACAATGCTGTGCAGATAATTAACAAAAGCGATCATTGAGAAAAGAGATAAAGCAAAGTAATACTCTTTAATACTAGACACAACTACTGAGTCTGCTCATATTGAACAAACAACTTTCGTGTTATATTATTTGCAATGTTAAGATGTAGAAAAGTTTGAAATTAAGGAATGGTTTTTAAACTTCATTGACTCTAACCAATAAACATATGAAGCGATCGCAAATTTAATGTAAAGTTGGAGCAACATAGAATCCCAATTACCGATTGCAGTAGCCAGGGATAGATAACGGAGTACTTATGCGTGGTCTAAATAAAGATACAACAAAGTTTAATTTTGAAACAAAATATTTTTGCATTATTTCTTCATTGTGCTTGCCATTCGCTCAATTTTGTAATGTATACCCTGTAGAAACTTGTAAAGAAGCAATAACATTTTCTGGAACCATTCAAAAATCGTATAATATATCTTTAGCACAAATTCTAAAAGATGGGTAATTTTAAAAGAAAATATTGAACACGTTGGTTAGCAATAATAGATCCTATAAAACTATTTACAAATAATTTTTGAAGGATTAAGAAAACCGATTGAAGAAATTTCTATTTTTGTTGGGTTATTGGGCTGGTGATAAAATTAAAATTCTTACTCTGACTCAAAGCGTGTCTTTGACTGACCCACAATTAACATTTAACACTGGAAACTTTATTGAATATCACAAATATTTTCACAATGATACAATTGGCTCAACAATCTGACTATCGATTATACAGTGCTTATTACAACACTATGGTGAAGAATAGCACACGCGTATAACATTGATTTGACAAATCTTTCACAACTGAGGAGTGTAATAATTGGTAAATTTAACTGATTGTTTTCTGATTTGACTTGGATTTACTCGCCGAACTTTACTCTGTTATCAACTGAATAAGCTCTTGCTGCTTCTCTTTATTTCTGTTTTCTCTTTAATTTTCTCTGCTTCAATTCTCTTCGAATTCTCCAAATAAATTAAATATTATATCTTAAATCTTCTGTCGCAACTCTGTTCCATAATATTCCACAATATTCTGACTCAAATGTTTCCTCGCAAATATTCTCTTTTAAATATTCTCCTAGCAATCGTTCGTTTAATTATTATCCAAATTGTTTCCCAAATTGTTTTCTAACTTGTTCTCTTAATTCTCTTAATTCTCTCACTACTTCTGGTGTGCTTCCTTCCTTTATACCTCGTCACTTTGTGGGACTTCAGTTTATCTTTAATTTCCAATTTTTTTCTCCAACATATTTACAAAATATTTACAAAGCCATCTTGTGTAGAAAAAATGTGTTAGGTAGTAAATATATTCATGAGTGTAGTTGAATTAATTGCTGAATTTCGTTTTAGTTAAAATTTAATTGTATATAAAGAAGTTTGTTATTTAATATAATAATTATTTTACGATTTAATATTTATTTTTAATATTTACAATAGTGAGAATACTATTGTACATAATAACCAATTTTTGTAGATGACAAATTCTGATCCCAACAAGATCAGATCTTGAAGTACATATGAACACATCTGCTTTAAAATGGTTGACACAATTAAATTCTAATTAATTCTAACTTCCAATAAAATTAAAAAGTAATTTTACATCTATCAATAGGCTTGCCAACTCTCCCGTTTTTGACGGGAGTCTCCCAGAATCGGCTTTCGTCTCCCGTCTCCCGGTTAACTATGACCAGGGAGATGTAAATCTCCCATCTTTCCGTTTTTACAATATTTTACAATTTTTCAAGAAAAAAAGGCAGTTTTTGAAGTTTTAACTATTATTTGATTTCTCTAAAATTACCAAAGCTATTGAGTCAGCTCGATGACAAGAAAAATACAATTTTAAAAACACACAAAAATAGCATGATTTATAAACTGTACTATTTAATATGTAAAAATAATTGTTTTGTTTAAATCTTTATGGTATTAGTCATCATATAGTTAAAATCACTAACATGTGTAAACCAAAAAAGTGAAAAAACACTTGTTATATTATTTCTTAAGCGTTATACAGTTCAAAATTTTATAATCTCCCGGGTTCCATGTTGTGAGAGTAGAAAAAAAAATAGAAAAAAATAGAAATCTGTATATATTCAGTAAAATTTACTTTGAAAATTATTAACGCATTAAAACAAAGATCGATTTTGTCTGTCTCACATAAAAGAAAATTAATGGAAACCAAAATAGAACGATAAGAGAACAAATTAATAATTATTTATGAGTGGCATCGATTTAGCATCAGGAATCATAGACTTTTAATTTAAATTCACAGACATAATCAGAAATTATGCTCAACTTCATCTCTCGAAAATTGAATTTCAATTTATTTAATTAAAATGGAAAAATTGAGTAAGCTCTATTTCAGATACAGATAACACATTATATTTACTAACTGAGCTATTCACAAAAAAAATTAAAAAGAATTTTCAAACGTTACAAAAAATCTAAAATCGTCAATTAATAATAGGAAAGTTTCAGAATGAAGAATTTACAAATTTCAAATTTCGCTGTGGGAAATTTCATAATTGATGCCTTCACCGTATTTGTTGATTTTATGCTTCATCGGTTTTTTGGATTTCTCTTTCGTAGAGGATTTCTCGTGATGGGGCTTATCATCTCTCTTCTTTTTATTCAGTTTCGGATTCACAGACTCGATGCCGTTTGAATAGTATTTCGAGCGAAATATGATGTCCGGTTCTATTTCTCTGGTGTTGTAATAACTGTAACTGTTGATATTCTCCCTCGAATGACTTTCAATGCTGTTTGACGCAATCGGTTTGACAATGATTGCTGTGTTTTCTTCTGGCTTGTTCGTTTGTTTTCTCTTGGAAAGCTGTTTGTGAATATTCGATTGGGAATAAGACTTTTTCGTTTCGGTGTAATGCTTTTTATACGGTTTGTCATGGGTAATTGTTTTGTCTAAGTTATTGTTGATTTCGAATAAGCTAGAATGATAAGATCTATCAGATTTCTGCAAATATGTTTGAAATTTTGATGGAGGTGCATCGATGAGAATTGCTACGTTTTCAGGGGAGATATTCCCGAGGTGTTCGGAGAAAAATTGTGATTGAAGATGATTATAGCTCTGACAGCCAATATTATGTTTCACCTTAACAAGAGATGCTCTTTTACTCTTATCAGTTGGTAAAGTGTACGTTCTGCTTTTACTATCCATGTCGTATAAGCATTTGGAATTCCTTGGAGAAGATAATTGAGTAGAAAATGTTGTTGTTGAATCAAAACTAGTCTCTCTAGGTAAAGATTTTGTTCTCTGAAGAAAGGGTTCATTGTCTAATGAATGGATTTATTTCAATGTCCCTTGGGGAAAATAGATTAGACAGCTCGTTAGACGGTTGTTGATAAGATCTAGTAGAATTAGTTTGAATGAGCGAATTTCCTAAACATTTCGGACTTGACATTGGAGATTTAGATATTGGAGAAAGAAAATTATCTTTTCCTAATGAAGAATTATGATTACAAATCTTGCGCTTCCATATAGAATCAGTATCTGAATTGACATTAATTTTCTGGCTAATATAGCATTTATCACAGAGTTTACTATTAGATTCTTCAGAAATTATTTCATTACTATTTTCTTCATTCATATCAATAAGCAAAGAGGCTTTCTTTTCCAAGAGGAGTAATGGGTTATATGGGGAGACTTTACTCATTGGGTCAATAATTTCTTGAAAAAAACTTGATTCACTAGCTTCTTCAATAGATTTCAAGTAAGATATTAAAGTATAAAATAAATGCCAATCTCCGAAAGACATTTGCAACTCCTTCCGCAATTCATTGGGATCACAAGTGGCTAGAACCAAACCATTTGCGTTGATTTCCTTGATCTTTTCTTGATATTTGGTAATATTTTCTTTAGAAATTTCATCTATTTGGGAGACCATCCAAATCACATTGTCAAGACTAATCTCACTCAGAATTAATGATGAAAACAATTCTTTAATGTTTTGAATACATTTACGAACGTTTTTTGGAGTTTTTAAATGCTTTTCAGAATCCAGTGATATTTCGTTAGTGTTATTCGGTGGATAAATTGGGCAATTGTTGGTTTTCGAAGAATAACTTCTGTCAGAAAATCCATCTATATATATGTATATATATATATATAAATAGTATTTATTAGAAATTTTTAGACTGAATTAGTAAAGATATCGATGTTATTTTTATATTCATAAATTTTCAGCACAGGCTTGTTTAAGTAATTTTCACTTAAAAAAGGCTGCGCCGAAAGTTCGTGAATATAAAAAAATACATAGATTCATACCCAAATTTGTTCAATAAATACAATGTCAATTGAAAAGAAATTAGAGGTGAAAATGGAGAAAAGTTCTTATACTATATATAATGGTATCGTATTTAATTCCATGTAATTATACTACATACCTATATATAATTATAGGACAGTAGCAAAATAAGTATATCACTGAAAACAAACAAGCACGTCCTTAAATGATTAAAACACATATCGGACCTTAAATTATTTGTGTACACTAAAAAACATTAAATTAAAAATAATCAAAATTTCGGAATATAAAGGTAAATCAGATGGATCTTCGACATTTCTTTATAAAGAAAATCATAAGTTTTCTATTTTAATTTTTAAGCTTGTTATTTTTATAGAATTTATATATAAATACATGGAGCGCTAAAAGTAGTGAGATTCATATAGAAATAAAGAAATGAACCATCACTTGAAAAAAGCTGTGCTGAAAATTCACGAATATCAAAAAACCATCGATAGTCAATTGTTTTATAAATATAATGTCAATTGAAAATGAAAAGAAATCAGAGGTGAAAGTCAAAAGAACTTCTCAAAATAAATGAACGCAAATACAGAGGCGTAGTTATGATGTTTTGCACCCGGGGGCGAACTATAAAATTGGTATCCTGCTCTCTCCCCGTTTAATAAAGAAAAAAATTATATTTCAATTTATTTTAGCAAAAACATTTTCTTATAATTTTTTTCTACTGTGCTTGTCTAGAGATATAATCAGTCCATATTTGTCCACAATTCTTGATAAATGAGATTAGTCACTCTTCACATTTTAATTTAATTAAATTAAATTTTAATTAATATTTTAATTTTTCATTAATTATTTTATATTTATATTAAATTTGTTTCATACTTGTATTATTTGCATAATTAGCAACAGTCAATTTTATTTATTTTTTTTCATCCATTTTTAAGATTTAGATATTCCACCAACGCTGACTTTTCGGTTCTTTTATTTATTATTGATAAAGTTTATTAAAAACATTTTAAAAATCTTTCATTTCGTAATAAATTTTATTTAAAATCTTTAAATCAAATTAAATTGACAGATATTTCCAATTTTTATCAGTTATTTTTTTTTAATTATTATTTTTGATCAATTTTTATTTCTGTTATTTGTATTGTTAACAAGCGTAGATTTTTGTCTAAAAATTTTTAAGTGACTTCACTTTGTCAATGAAGCTTTTTGAAATTTTTCAAACATGAAATTTCCATGAGTGTTCCAAATTGCGTTAGAAATAAAAAATTGCCGCGGCTAACTCAAATAAAACAGAACTCAAAGGTCGTCAGATTTTATCTCATTTTTATTGAAGAAATCATTTCAATAACATAATGAACATTCAACCCCTTTCAGAGTCAATTTATATTAATTATTTATTCTTTATTAGTAAATAATTCTAGATCTTAACTTCAGAAACATTTTAAATATCGCCATACGATGGCGAGGGGTCTTAAACCTTCATTTATTTCGGCTTCTAAAATCTGAAAAATTAAAAATCCAAAAGCTTGTATACTAAAAATAATGTATTTAATTAATGTAGAAATATGTCTGAAAACATTATAAAACTTAGTAAACTTTATAACAACTAATCGGTTGCAGAATATTTTATAAAAACGATCAAATAAATATATAATTCATTTCCTCAGGGTTAAATTAGTATTGTATGTTTAAATCTTTATTTATTCATTTTAGGAAAACTCCCCAAACAAATTAATCATTTGTTTAAATATTATTGTGCTCAAATAAAACATTATTTGAATTAAATTGATTCCATGGTTGTAATTATTACTGTTGGGTTTCTAATGAAATGGCTTATAATCGCTGCTTAACTTTTTATCTGTCTCCTGGTGCCCTTGAATAACACTAGCTATCCAAACGATATATTAAAGTTTAATGATATCACAACCACAATACAAGTGAAATTGAATTGTCTTTCAAATGATTGAATAACAGACAAATAGATATTTGTCCCAAGGAGATCATATCTACTTCAAATCATACTGACATGAAAAAGCTGACTCGGAGTAACGTTGAATACAGGGATTTTGAATGTATTTAAATAATTTAACGTATATTTATTATTTGATGTTATTGTTTGTTAAATTTTTTTGTATGAAAACAATTTTTAATTTTTAAAAATTTAAATTAATCTTATTCTTAATTCTTTATATTAATTAAAAAAAATTTAATATGACAACAATGTGTGTTTTTTTTAAAATTAAAATAATAATTAATATATGATTAAAAAAATGTTTTTTATTTTTAGAAAGAAAATTTTTTTTAGTTTGATACAATTTGAATATCATTAATATTTATTATTTGATTGAATATTCTTATTTTCATTTAGTTGTTATTAATACGATTCCTAGCCTGAACAAGACTATTAAACGGTCGAAATATATAGCAATGTTATATTTTAATATACTTAGCTGACGATTTTCAATTATTAAAACTTTGCCTTCTTTCTTTAATTATTTATAATTATAAAGTAATGATTTCTTGGTAGCAGCGTTAATTAAATGTTAAATAATTAAATAATAATTTAATCCTTTTGCTGCGAAGAACATATATTTAATAAAATGAAAGAATTTTCAACTATAAAAATGAATATTGTAATCAAAATAAAATAATAAATAACAAATTTAAAAATAGATTATGATTGAAACCTTTAATTTAAAAGTCAAAAAGATCTAAAAATAAAGTCACATTACTTTCCCTGTGGTCTGCCAAATAAAAATTTCCTAAATTCAACATATTTTTCTAAAAATAAATCTTGAAGTGTCTTAATAAATAAAAAATGAATTGAAACAACCAACAACAGTAAATTATCTCTTTAGTTGTCAAATTCATGTGACAAATGTTTGTTTCTATTATAAATATTAAAGAAAATTTATTATAATAATTAGCTTTTTCAAACAATTTTGAAAATCTGATAGAAAAACCATGTTTGCCTAAATTTATAAATGCTGATTTATTTCGACCGTTTTTCTGTTCTCCCGTTTGTTGTGGTTCGACCTAACAAGGCCAAAACAAAAAGATTAAAGTCACAAAAACTAGGTGTAAATCAATAAAAACATAAAATTAAAAATAATGATTAAAGTGCAAAATTTTAATAATATATTCCACGGAGGAAACTGGTTGCGGCGGATGCCAAATGATGAGACGACTTCAAATATAAAAAAATAAAATCAATGGGAGCTCTATAATAAAATATTTAAAGAAAATTAAAATTAATTAAAAATGATTTATCTAATTAAAAACCCGAGATAATGGAAAATCCGAGAAATTGTGAGTTAAATTGTAAGTCAATAGGTTAAATTTACCAAATCTGTATAATAATTTGTTTAACACAAAATGACAAAATATTTAAAATAATATTCAATGAACTACAAATCTTTTCTATGAATGACTTTCGATCTGAAGCACATATTTTATTAGCTACTATTATTTATGAAAGTTTATATATTTTCTTCTTTGAAGTGAAAATTTTCATAAAAATTTAATTTTTATTAAATATTTTGAGTATAGTTTAACATTTTTATGTAAAAAGAATGATAAAAGAAGAAAATATTCGTATTAGAGAGAGAGAGAGAGAGAGAGAGTTGCAATCAGCCAATGCGGCCTAGAAGCCCACTACACCTTTGAGTCGACAAACTCAACTTATTTTAATTTTATTAACCCTCATTCTAGATTTTTTAAAATTTTATCTGTTGATTGCGTGACCACTATTTTTCAATGTAATTAATAAGTAATAAGAAATTTATAACACCTCTAAACTTGATTTATATTTAGATTTCTCCATTGATAATTCATTCAAATGTTATCAGTTTCAAAAATCTGATGAATCCTCTACATCTAAATTATACGTAGATTGAAACCAAAGATCTTCTTAAATCTGGAAATTCTCCAATCAATCAATCAACTACTCCCCCCCCCCCGCCCTACCTCAATAACAAAAACAAATTTAAATATATGTTATTTTTGTGCCTTGAACATAAAGATAGAAAATGAAAATTTTCAAAAATCATTTAGTGCAAAAATAATTCTAAAAAATCAATTAAAGTAATTAAGAATTTAAAATTTGCAGTTCTAAAATCGATTTTGCTTTTATATTTTTTTGAAAAAATTATAAAAAATATTGTTTTTGTGAATTTAATGGGTAGAAAATAATTCTTTAATTATTCTAAAAGCGATTTAGAATTCCCTTTGTTTTAATTGAACTCATGGGGAAAAAATAATCATTGATCTTACATTTACATTAAAAATTTAATGATGTTTTAAATTTTTTTATTTTGTTGTCAA